>APFE030302671.1:30146-45647 GCA_000404065.3 Pinus taeda
TATAGATATATATATTCGTGTTTCCTCGTTTCCTCAAATTTGGGGAGGTCGCGTTTCGTATCGCTTCCCGTTTCGGAAACTCGTTTCCGTTTCCCCGTTTCGTGCAACTTAGTTTCATGTCTACATTATTATACGTTGCGCCGCTATTATTTTTATCACGTTGAGCTTCCTGGTTGGTATATCATTTGTACATATTTGGTTAGAGTTTGCTGGGGTTTGAGAGATATCCCGGAATCGAGATATTACAATGGTATCATAGCATAGATCTGGCTCAGCCTATGGAGCTAGCAATCTATGACACCGGGGGAAAAACCCTACATCTGTTACAAAGGTAGGAGATACAAAGACACTGGGCGTAGGTTGGAGAATACCTACAGAGGGGGAGACTATGTTCCGGTGGTGGACGCAGAATAGGAGGAGCCTGTGGTGGACGCAGAACAGGAAGAGCCTGTGGTGGATGCAGAGAAAAAGGATCCGATGGCAGATGAGGATGGGAAGAGATTTGTGGATATGCTCCTCATATCAGTGCAGGATTTGTCGATGCAGATTGAGGTGATGAGGCAGAGATTCACGGTAGTAGAGGCCAAACAGCGTGAGAGCCCACGGGTTTTTCAGATTGGTGAGGGATCAGGTGCATCCCATCATTTGCTAGAGCAACATGATATTGCGCAGCAGGTGGCCTTGCATGCCCCTACACACTCTACGATGCCCACCTTCTTAGGAGCAGACACAGGGGTCAGAGCCCAGCAAGAGGCAGAGCCCAGTCATATGGGCGATTATTTTGCAGAGTATCAGGCCTATGGGCACGAGTTCAGGGATGCTCTTTCATTCAGAGACTTTGTTCAGCTCCAGCGGGATAGTAGACCTTGCGACCATCATAGAGGGTACCAACATTACCATGATGGTGACACCCACTGTGCAATGAATAGATTCCACTTGCCTACCTTTGATGGTTCATCAAACAGTTCAGCAAAGTCTTGGGTGGAGAAGCTGGACATTTATTTCCAGCTTAACCAGATGTCGGATACAAAGGCCATCAAGGTGGCAATGTTGCATTTGGATGTTGAGGCTCAAGATTGGTGGTTTCATGGGATGGTTACACTTGGACACTCCACAGTGACAACATATGCCGAGTTCACCAGGAGATTGATGGAGCGATTTGATCGGAGGGATCTAGAGCAGAGTTTTGTTGCGCTGACGAGGCTCAAACAAACATGGAGTCTAGAGACCTACATTGCAGATTTCTTGAGGGTCTCAGTGATGGTGCCAGATCTATCCACGACGCGGAGGATCTATATGTATGTTGAGGGGTTAGCAGATCCACTTCAGGGTTTAGTCTGATCCACTAGACCAGCCACATTTCAGGACGCTATTAGCAGGACCCGGGACTTACAGGATGTCTTACCTAGGACCCGAACACCTTACCCCCAAAGACAAAATTTCTAGTCTACCGGGAAGGATGTGAGGATTCCACCTCCAAAGGGGAATCCAAGACGAGTACAGATTGACGACGATGCCAGGAGGGAGCTGAAAAAGAAGTGGTTGTGCTTCACCTATCAAGAACCGTGGGCACCAGGACATAGATGTGTTGCTGGCAAAGCACATTTTATTGAAGTCTCCTCCAAGAACAGTGGGGAAGAGGATGATGAGGATGATGTGGAGGCAGGAGATAGTCATGCCGTGCAGGGACCTTTGCCACCTCCACCGCCAGTAGCAGGCGGTGCATCTTTTGCACCTACCAGAAGGGCCCTTGAAACATTGCGAGGAGTTCCCAAGTATCTGACGCTACGTGTACGGGGGACAGTACATGGCCAGCAAGTCCCAATTTTGGTTGATAGTGGGGCAACCCACAACTTCATCAATGCACAGATGGTTGAGCGGAGAGGTATACAGACAGAGAGCTTCGATGGGTTTTCAGTCTTGGTCCTAGGAGATCAAACCATGATCTGTGCTTGTTATGTTCCAGAGCTATCAGTGATGATGGGCACCTACAAATTGACTGACCACTTTTTCGTGGTCGATATTCCAAACACCAACATGATATTGGGTGTTCAGTGGCTCATCACTCTATGGAAGGTCACGACGGATTGGAAGACCCTAGAGATGGAGTGGGACAATGAGAAGACAGGGAGGCATGAGAAGATACAGGGAAAGAACACATATCTACCTCAAACCGTTTCGGCTCATCGGATGGAGGCAGTCTTCCTGAAGGGAGATGTAGAGTGGGCAGTGATGTTGCGTGCATTAGAGGCAGGGACTACAGGGCAGACGGTACATCTGGAGATATAGTCCATCCTTGACCGATATGCCATAGTGCTTGGGGAGATTCCGCCGGGACAACCACCGGACTGGGAGTTTGAGCACACCATTGAGTTTGAGTAGGGTATACAGGCAGTGATTACAACCCTTTATAGGCACCCCAAGGCCTATCGGAATGTGATTGAGCGGGCTATCCAGGAGTTGCTGGCTCTTGGGCACATTCGGCCGAGCACGAGTCCTTTCGCTTCTTCCATGGTGTTGGTGAAGAAGAAGGACGACACATTGAGAATGTGCATTGACTACAAGGCCCTGAACAAGAAGACATTGAAGAACAGGTACCCCATACCCAGGATCGACGAGTTGATGGATGAGTTGAGAGGAGCACGGTTCTTCTCAAACATTGATTTGAGATCTGGGTACCATCAGATTCGCGTGAGGGAGCAGGACATTCCCAAGACTGCCTTCAGGTGCCACTATAGGCACTTTGAGTTCTTGGTGATGCCTTTTGGGCTAACCAACGCCCCCGCTACATTTCAGTCTTGCATGAATCACATCTTCTGTAGTCACTTGAGGAAGTTTGTGTTGGTATTCTTTGATGACATTCTCAGTTACAGCAGGACTTGGGAGGAGCATCTCCAGCACATTAAGACAGTATTGCGTATCTTACAGGAGCAGTAGTTCTATGCCAAACTCTCCAAGTTCAAGTTTGGGTTGACAGAGATGTTGTATCTGGGACACATCATAGGGGTGGATGGAGTGAGAGTCCACGAGGAGAAGATCAGGGCCATCAAAGAATGGTCGTAGCCGAGAAATGTGACGGAACTTCGAGGGTTCATTAGCATTTGTACTTACTATCAGAAGTTCGTCAAAGGTTTCTCGCAGCTTGCTGCACCCCCGACAGATTTGACGAGGAAGGGGGCATTCAATTGGTCAGATACAGCGCAGTGAGCCTTTGATAGGCTCAAGGAGATTATGAGCAGCTGGCTAGTGCTTGCGTTGCCAGATTTTAGGTAGCCATTTGTTTTGTAGTGTGATGCGTCGAGAGAGGGGATTGGCGCAGTGTTGATGCAGGGAGGTCACCCTATAGCCTTTGAGAGCCGAAAGCTCCTTCCGCACGAGAGGTTGTATTCTATATATGACAAGGAGACGTTGGCCATCATGCATGCATTGGCTAAGTACCGACAGTATTTGGTAGGTAACAGGTTCAGGGTGAGGATTGATCACAACAGCCTCAAGTTCTTTTTGGAGCAGAAGCAGCTACAGGAGAGGCAGCAGAAGTGGATCAGCAAGATCCAAGCATATGACTTTGACATTGAGTATGTTAAGGGTAAGAACAATGTGGTAGCAGATGCCCTTTCACGTAGACCAGCTACGTTGTCTCTTATGAGCTTGGATACAGACTGGAGGGCTTGACTCTTAGTAGAGTACTCCAAGGACAGGTTTGCATGTGAGGTTCTGGATGGGCAGGTAGCATATGACAGGTACAGGGTGGTTGATGAGATCATCTATTACAGGGACCGAATCTTCTTGACTGAGGGGTCTCAGCTCAAGAAGAAGATACTCCAGGCATCACATGATTCGCCATTGGTAGGACATCAGGGGTTTACCAAAACCTATAGGGCCATTAGGGAGAGGTTCTCATGGAAGGGCCTCAAGGAGGACGTACTCCAAAACATTTGGGAGTGCGATGTTTGCTAGAGGAACAATGGAGAGATGAGCCATCCCACGGGATTATTGTTGCCTCTTCCCATTTCGGAGGGGAAATGGGAGAGTATTTCGATGGACTTCATCACAGGGTTGCCCATGGTATAGGGCAAGGATTGCATCTTTGTCATTGTTGACCGATTGACGAATTACGCACATTTTTTTGCCATATGTGCACACTATACAGCAGCACAGGTGGGCGAGTTGTTCTTTAGAGAGATCTTCAGGCTACATGGTCTTCCTAAGACCATCGTCAATGATAGGGACAGCCGTTTCATGGGCGAATTTTGGCAGGAGCTTCTCCGGTTGGTGGGGATGGAGTTGACACCGAGTACCAGTTATCACCCACAGACGGATGGGCAGACAGAGATAGTTAACAAGTGGCTAGAGGGCTACTTGTGTAACTATGTCAGTGGGCAGCAACGAGCATGGTTGAGGTGGCTGCATCTAGGGGAGTACTACTACAATACTTCACATCACATGTCATTGGTATTCACCTTCTATGCCTTATATGGGTTTCATCCTTTATCTTTTGCTGACGTGATGTTTGGTGATAGCAAGGCTCCCAGAGCCAAGATTTGGATCCAAGAGAGTCAAGATATTCTCCGAGCTCTCAAGGATAACATGGCTACAACACAAAACCAACAGAAGTTGTATGCCAACAGGGTTCGGGTAGAGAGACAGTTCGAGGTAGGGGACATGGTCTACTTACAAATACAGCCATATCGACAATCGTCACTAAAGCAGAAGGGGGCTGAGAAGCTCAAGCCCCGCTTTTATGGGCCGTACAGGGTGATACGCAGGGCTGGACAGGTTGCATATTAGTTGGAGCTGCACCAAGGCAGCAAGATTCATAACGTTTTTCATGTATCATGCCTGAAAAAGGCATTGGGGTAGCAGGTGACAGTCAGATGAGCTACCACCCATGGATGACGAGGGGCATTCGGTATTACAGCCGGAGGCTATCATTGATACCAGGGAGAGGCAGCTGTAGAGCAGGACGGTCCGGGAATTCTTGGTGAGGTGGAAGAATTTGCCAGATGAGGATGCCACTTGGGAGAGTGAGAAGATATTGCAGCATCCATCACCTCATTTGCTCAAGGACAAGCAACATTTTGCCAGGGGAGACTGTAATATTCCTAATTGGCCATGGCTAATTGGAATATTCAATTTTGCCCAATTTTTGCCTTTTATAGTTATTTGTAAATAAAAAAGTGAGGATGGCGGACATAACTCACTTTAAGAATAAAAAGTCACTTCCTAGTCGCACAACGTTGTGACTTAAAGAGGAACCAAGGGGGCCAAAGGGGGATGCAAAAATGGGACCCACGCAGACACATGGAGGGACTGCACAAGAGGGAAGAACACGTGGCAAGAGGAGAATCACGCAGGAGGAGGTGAGCCTAGGGATTGTGAGAGGTAGAGGCTATAAAGTAGAGAGGAGCCCCTCATTTTGGATCATTCAGTTATGTGCATTTTGAGCTAGTTGTTTCGACTTCTGAGCACGTTGGTTGTTTAGCTAGTCTGCAGCACTGTTTAGTGCATTGAGTGTCTCCGTTCAGAGATCTCACCCTTAGCCCCGGGGGACTTCGAGTGCCTGCTCAGGCAAGGTATTTCCTTTGGCTTTTCAGCAGTAGTTTTATCAGCATTCCAGCAGCAACAGTGTTTTGGAGGACTGCGCAGCACTGGGAGAGGGACGCAGTTCTTTCCAGCAGTAGTGTTGGATTGGGGTTTTTACAGGAAGATTTACACTGAGTGATTGAGCAGGGGACCAGCCCTTGCATCTTAGAGGATTTTGGCAGAGTTTCAAGGAGAGTTCTGGTGGGGTTTCTTCAGTGGCAGCGGAGAGCATTGAGGGCCTGCGCAGATCCCCAAGGAGGCGATTTTCGGAGGTTGGCTATTCCAGGAGAGCTTTCTGGGTTTTTCTGGGTTTTTGAAGTAGAGCCCGATTCCAAAGTTTCGGCATTTTCTGAGGAGGGGAGCAGCCCCAAATCATTATTTTATTTCTAACAGCAACAGCAGCACGACAGTTCTCCAACAACATTCACGCAAAGGGGCCATTCCTTGTTATTCTGAGAGTATTTCTTCACTTGCCTTGTGCAAGTCAAGGTGCCATCTATCTGATCACCTCTTGTACTCATTTTATTGCTCAGTATAATAAAATGGCTTAGCATTTCTTGTGTATCTGCTTATATTTCCGATTTACATTATTATATGTTGTTCCACTGTTATTTTATCACTTATGGGTTATTATATCATTTGCACGTATTTGGTGGGAGCTTTTGCTGGGGTTTGAGGAATATTTCAGGTTAGGAATATTACATGAATTCTCAAATTGAAAAGTTATCATAAGAAGAGTTTGATTGATAAGTCATCTTATAAGCATCAACATCATGACCAACATTGTCAATACCAACATAATGAGGCCTTTTTTACTAACAATCTCTAACTCTCCTCAAGATTGGAGCACGATGTTAGGAGGCACACACATATGAACACCTCAATCTCTCAAGGCACATACCCCATCCAAATTTTCATAAGGTATGTCCTTCTAGGACTTATTCTTATCTTGAATTCCAATCCTTGAAGAATATTAGTCCTCTTTGACTACTCTTCTCTTGGATTCCCTACCACATTCTCAAAGAGTATCGATCCATGAGACTACTACCTCTCTTGGATTCCCAATCCTCAAGGAGTACCAATCCCAGATGCTTATCAATCCTCCATTCCCCATTCTCCCTCCATGGCCTTCATTAGACATATGGTTGTTAGTCCTGGCCTAGTGCATGACAAATGGAGAAAAGAATATAGTGTCCAATATCACTCCCTCTCAATTAGAGAGGAGATATCAACAAGTCCAAGTTTGATTCTTAAGTACTCAAGCTTCTTATTCGGGAGAGACTTCGCCAAAATATTAGCTACTTGTTCGTTAATGGAGATGTAATGTAGATTCATGACCCCATCTTGCACCAAGCTTCGAATGTAATGATATTTATTATTGATATGTTTTGTCCCGACATGAAATATTGGGTCCTCAATCAGTCTTATATTGCTTTGGTTATTACAACATATTGTGGAAGGGTCCAATAGTCCTTCAAACAAATGTGATAGCAACTTTCTCAACCAAACAACTTATCTTCCAACTTCTCATGTTGCAATGTATTCTGCTTCATCACTACTTAATGCAACTGAATCTTGTTTCCTACTCATCCACGAGATCATAAAGGATCCCAAACTAAAACATCCAATAGTAGTGTGTCTTCCATCTGTCTCAATGCCACCATAATCAGAGCATGTATAGCCTAATAGCTAAATTTACTTACCAACATATCTCAAGCAGTGATGTATAGTTCCATGAATTTACCTTAGAATGTGTCTAGCTGTTATCCAATGATCATGTCTTGGCTCCATCTGGAATTGACTAGGAACATTTACTACAAAGCATATATCGGGTCGAGTATTCACAAGATACATTAAGGATCCAATTAATTGTCCGCAATGTGTAGGATCAATAAGGCTTGATTATGAAATTCTTAACTTCTTTAAATTTGTAATCGTTGGAGTGGTCATTGGTTTGTTGTCCATCATGCCAAACTTATGCAATATTTTGATCACGTATTTTCTTTGTCCAAGATAGATTTCACCTGGTTTCTGCTATACCTCCAATCCCAAGTAGTAATGCATAAGCCCAAGAAACTTCATGTCAAATTTAGTTGTCAATTGCTTCATGCATTCTTGAATATGATGCTTTGCACCTGTAACAAGTAAGCATCCACATATAGTAGTATAATTACAGGTTCATTCTTGACTACTTTAATGTAAAGTTTTCAATCTGCAAAACTCTTGACAAAGACAAGTCTTGGAAGATATGCATCATTCTTGTGTACCGAGCTCTAGGGGCTTACTTCAAACTATATATAGTTTTATTTAACCTACATACATGTGATTCCCTATTGTGGATTTGGAATCCCTAGGGTTGTTCAATGTAGACTTCCTCACCTATTGTTACATTCAGAAAGGTTGTTTTAACATACATCTCTTGAATGTTCCATCCCATAGTGGCATCCAAAGAGATTAATGATCTAGTGGTTGGATGTCTAGTTGTAGGAGCAAAGGTTTCTTCATAGTTAACTCCTTCCTTTTGGGAGAAGCCTCTTGCTACAAAAATTGCTTTGTATTTGTCAATGCTCCCATCAAATACATGTTTAATTTTGTAAATCCATTTAGAAGTGACAATATATTTTCCATTTGGTCTAGGAACAATTTCCCAAACATCATTTTTCATAGAACAATATTCTTCTCGCATAGTTTTTCTCCATTCTTGATGTTTTGTTGCTTCCTCATAAGTAGATGGTCCTGCTTCTTTTCTACTTCTTGCTTTCTTTGAAAGTTCCTCTTATTGTTCCATGTCCTTTGGCTTCCTAAAGAGTTTTTCTTAACCAGGATGGTCTCTTATGAGTCTCTAAAATGACGACCTGCAACAAGGTTCACTTGGTCCTTCAACACCTTTGTGATTTATTCTAGGTTCTCGATTATTGTCATGTTCCAATATTTCTTCAAATATTGGAACTTATTCTTCATCAGATTCGATAATAATGTCCTTGGATTTCTTATATGCAATGCTTTCATCAAGGTAACATCTTTGCTAACTTCAATTTCTCACTCTTCCTTGATGTAGATTATATAAGCTCTGGATGATGTATTGTAACCAACAACTATGCCTTTCATGCTTGCAGGGTCTAACTTCTTTCTTTTGTCTTTTGGAATGTGAATATATAATTTATTATATATATATATGTATAATATATTATATATTATTATATATAGATATATATAGGACATCCATATTCGAAGATGGTCAACATTGGGCTTCTTTCTTGAGAATGATTCTTCTGGAGTTTTGACATCAAGAATTTTGTGAGGACTTCGATTTTGAATATATATTGTTGTCACTGTTGCTTTTCCCCATAAGAACTTTGGCAAGTCTTGATCATGAAGCATGGCTTGTTGAAAATATTAGCGACAAAAGGGTTCCTTGATTTGTGCCTTAATCTTAGTAGCCAAAATGAGTTCCTTCTTGTGCATGACTTGAGTTCCTAAAATTTAGGAGATTCCATATAAATTAGGAAGAGTTCGTAGAATTTAGGAATCAATCCCTAAAAATTAGGATGAGTTGGGATGCAGTTAACTGATGTGTTGAAATTGAAGGTCAAGTTCTTGATTTTCTATTGTGAGTTAATTGAGGGAAAACATGAGTGATTGGTTTTCAAGTGGTTGACATGAAATATGACAAGTTGCATGAGAAGTTAACTCATGCTAACTCAATCAATCACAAATGCATTCCTTAATTATAAACTCATTAATTTTAACCATTCGAGTTTCCTTTAAAAGGAGAAAAAAAAGGCACAAGTTTAATCATTATTTTGGTGAGCACGAGTTGGTGATACCAAGCAATAGAAGCACAAGTTTGTGCGTGGAGCTTGTGAGAGGAAGAGTGTGCAAGAGAAGCTTGTGCACAGGTTGGTAGAGGGTAGCAGAGATCAATAGTCTTGCAAGGGTTTCAAGCTTAGATCAATAAAGGAAGACAAGTGTGTCTTTCATATTGAAACGGTAACAACCCTGGGTTAAAAGTTCATGTAATAAATTTAATAAAGGCAAAAATAAGACCAAGGTCATGGGATATGTATTCTGTTGTCACTCACTGCTTCATAAAGTTATTAGTTGCCCAGAGTGCAGAAAAGCAGTGAATTTTGAAGCCATTTCCCAAGCCACAGAAGCTCCCAAAGTTTAATCAGTCCCTCTCTATTGCATAGTGCTCGTGATAAGCTTTCCAACAGTATGTGGAACTCCAAAAATGGACTTCTAGATTAGAAGTTGGAGGAGTTTTAAAGTTGCCCTTGAAAGCTAGAAAACAAAGGGAAATAGCCCAAAGGAAAAGGCTCATTGCAAATCGGAATTGGAGCTTCCTTCGACAGCAAAGGAAGGCAGTAAGATCAATGAAAGTCAGCTATCGACGAGACCAAGGCAGAGCGCAAATCACAGTCGGCAATCGGATGGCCCACAACGCATAGCGTATCAGTGGTTCATGATGTTGAACGCCGATATCGCATATCAACGATCGCAGGCGCAAAGAGTTGCACACAGGCAAAGGGTCCTGAACATTTCCGAACGTCGATAAACATTAAAATCGTCAATAATTCGGGCCCTCAGTGTTAAGGCACCGAGAGGGGCCAATTTGATTTAACAAAGAAAATCAATGAAAAACTAAGGGCAGACAAACCCCCTTTCTCTCTCCTTTAGGGGGCCACGTGGCAGAATATTAAAGGTCTCGCATATCGCACTTCTCGCAACATCAGTGACCAGTGATTCAGGATATGACCGGGGTTAAAAAAAACTGTGAAATGGAAATTCGTCGATATAGTGTTAAATTGTCAGGGAAGGCCGAAATCATTTAACAAAGGAAATCGACGCAAAACAAGGACAAGCGAGCCTTTTCCTCTCTCCTCCAGGGGGCCATGTAGCGGACTACCATTGGTCCTCACAAATGACATGGCAATTGACGTCATCATGACATGGCAATATGGAGGTGACGTGGTAGCATGGAGGACACATGGCACACAGATTCGACATTTTCAAGGGTTCTATGGGGGCATTTCCGGGTGACATGTGTCACCACTCACAAGATGACATGTGGCAAGGATGATGTCACCCATCACATATCGGTAATCGGAAATCGCACAAAGCAAAGTCTTTCTTCCGTCGAAGTTCCTTTTGAGATGTGATTGCGATATGCGAAAGATCCCCATAGATATGATATTTTATGTGTCATAATTTATGAAAATTTTGCGTCCGGACAAGTCGGACCGTGCTATGCAAAGAAGTGGATGGGTCTCTCCCTCTCTAGTGTTGCGATTGTGATATGCGAAAGATTCCCCCGGATGCAATATTTTATGTGTCATGCTTTATGAAAGTTTCGTGTCTAGACAAGTCGCCTCGTGCTATGAAAAGAAGTGGATGGGTCTCTCCCTCTCCTGTGTTGCAATTGCGGTACCCCGGGTGGGCCCAGTCCCGCAAATCAGTGATCACAGGTGTCAAGGGGTGTTATCAAAGGCAAACACTATAAACTACTGGTGTGCGGGATTATAATTAACAAAGGAAAAAAGCTCCCCGGACAGGAGTCTAAAGGCCTTAGCACCCGAGGGCTAAGCACCTGGTTCAAGCCCCATGTCATATGAAGGAAATTACAGAAAGGGGCCGAAGTAAAGGGGTTAAAGTAGATCGGAAGGTCCCATCCTGTAAACACTGATTTAAGAGGAAAAGTCCTGCTGTCGTAAGGCCCCGAGCACATGGTACAGAGTTTTAAGACGGATGGGTCGGTAACTGAAAGCGTTGAATGAAGTAGTGGCATAGCGGTAAACCAATAAGAGGGACTCAAGAAGACTTAATGGCACAACATGGTGCTCCTCTCCTATACACATCAAAAGACTATTGAGAGGGGCTCCATTTTTACTCTGTGACAGACACTCACAGTCGACCCACTCCCTACTCCAGAGAACGAGCTATTCAGGTAGTTAAGGTGGAAGTGATAGGAAACAATCGAACAGCAGGAGAAGCACATCACAACTGAGACTTGGCTTGACCAGAGGCCTTTCACAGGAACAACAAAGGGGACACTTCCTCCATCATCTTTCAATGTTCCTATTTCTTTGCATTATTTTGTAATTTTTGTTTGTTTCCAAGAAAGGGATCAAATCCTTAGAAATATTTTTGGGTAGCAAGAGCTATCACAGGCCAAGGCAACTAGTACATCAGATAGTTGGCCTTTGGTTGAGATATTTTATAACTATAATCTAAGCTCCCCCTCTTCTTATAAATAGGGGGAAGCAACACTTTAACGAGATTCCAGAATTTTGCACCCATGGGGGCTTGAATTCTGAGATGCCACTTTTGGTTCTATTTGCTTATTCATGGGGGACTTGACTGATGTTGTACTGAATGTTATGGACTGGTTATTTGGACCCTCTAAGTATGAATGAAACTTTCCTGGTGATTCCAAGCAGATTAATGTGCAGTATGTTTCCTCTTTGTAAATCTCATTTCATTTGTGTTTTCCCTTCTCTGAAGTAGTGTAATGAAGTTTTTGGTTTCTCTTTGATTCATGGATTTATCTAGGCTACTAAATAGAGAACAATACATGTGTTATATTACATATTTACTTGTGTTATTCAATAGACCATAATACCTGTAGTAATTACAGATTTATTCGTGTTATTCGATTAACCTACAGTACTTGTGTTAGCCCAAATTTACTCATGTTGTTGGTAGATAATGGTTCCCATGTTATATCTGGCATGAAACCTTAATTAGCACCCTGCTATTTCTACCATTTCACCTCCTCCCTCTTCCATATTTCTGC
Organism: Pinus taeda; assembly: GCA_000404065.3. Classification (NCBI taxonomy): domain Eukaryota; kingdom Viridiplantae; phylum Streptophyta; class Pinopsida; order Pinales; family Pinaceae; genus Pinus; species Pinus taeda. Next base: position 42,526 of record APFE030302671.1, read on the forward strand.
TGGAACATTGTTGCAGAGGATTCTGTTTGTTTACAGCCCTACACATCTATCTCCCTTCTTTCTCTCCTCCTCTCCACCTTCACTACAACTTCAATTTTATGTTGTCTCATAGTTGTGTGTCGCCCACCAGAAGAAGACATTTCTCTTTGAGATTGCCCGATCTACCCCCCGTATTTGGATCCATGTATTGGCTTGAGTATACCTTAATGAAGGCTTATTGAACCAATCCCTTTTATTATCTTTTACTACGTGACAATTGGAGTGCAATAGAAACCCCACTCATAACCTTCCATGCACTCCTCTATTTAAGATGTCCTAGGCACTGGTCTACAATCAACCCAGAGGTTGTCTCTAAGAGGCTTTCTATGTTTCCTAAGCATTGTTGCTATAGGTGCTAGAAAAAGCCACAACATCTTTCTGGCGTCGTTGCCAGGGAACGGATTAGAATATTTTTACCTAGGTATGACAAATTTTTACATTCCCTTTGTTAGGTGATCAAGGGAAGTGTGGGTTGAAGTCTCTCACCTTGGCGACTCCGAGGTTTCAATTTTATGGTAAACATCTTGGCGACTCCATTGTTTCAATTTTATGGTAAACATCCTGACGACTCCACTATCCATATCTGTATTTGATCATCCTGGCTTTCAAGCAACCCCATACTCACTCTAGTGCTATAGCGGCCAAAAAATTTCCATTCCTTTGAACCTAATATCACTCATCTAGGAAGGTTTTCTAGATGGCCCTTCTTGCATTCCTGGCCAACAAATTTGCCCCACTAGATTTTTCTTCTATTGTTAGTTATCGCAATCATGTCCCTTCGTTTCATGAATGGTATACCTATTTGCCTAGATTCAGTCGGAGCACAGATAAAAGGCCTCACCAACACCTCAAATAATTCCATGAATGCATGGAACAACAGGGTATTTTTCTTGAAGATGTACAAATGAAGTTGTTCATGTATTCTTTAGAGGAGGATGCTAGAGTTTGGTTCAAGACAATACCTCGTCGTAGCATATCTTCCTTAAAACATTTTCATATGGCATTAAATCACTATTGCAAAGAACTATATCCACTGAATTCTCTATTTGAAGATTGATGCACACATTTTAATGATGAATACATTCCCGAGGTCGATAACCCTGCTGAAGATGTTTGTGGAGATCCACTCCAAGAAAACATCTACTTGCATCAAGAAGCATCACCAAATGAGAAATAAAGAGAAGAAGGAAACATCATTGAGCTGCAAATAAACCCTTAGAGGTCTGATTCGACTGAATTTGATGTTCCTCCTTCCTATGATGAATACAACTCTGGTGAAGAATCAAGTAATGTAGATCCACAATGCTTCGAGTCATGGGAAGCTGCACAAGAAGAAGAGGCTCCAGACCACGATGCACATATTTCACCTGAAAAAAAAGATCATGAACCTTCTCCGATTTACGATTCATGTGATTCAAAGGAGGATGAGATGGTCATAGAGGTTCAAAGGGAGTCGTTTACCAGCAAGTGGGAAGCCTACTCCCAGTAGCAAATTTTTCAAGAAGAGCCCGAAGTTGAAGGACCAAGTAATGTATATGATTATTTATTACATAAAGATTCATGTTGGGAATTCTTAGGGGGTCCTCCAGTTTATGACTCTTACAGTTCAGAAGCTGAAGATTCCATTACAGATTCCCAAGAGGGTTGCCCCTTTAAAAAATGGGCAGTAAAAGATCAACAACAAGTTTTTCTTGAAAAATCTAAGGCTGAGGAGCTAAATAGTGTTTGTGGCTATCTTGACCAAGAAGACATTGGTCATTAGCAGATTGTTTGTGAAAAAGAGGCAGCTGCAAACATTCCTTGTCAAATCCATGACCCTGTAGCTGAGTACATGAGCATATGCTTTGGATAGCATCAGAGGTTGTTTCTGGAGTATGCATCAAAGCTTCTTATTTGTAGAATTTCCATGGTGCATGTTTGTTTTATTTTAAAATTTCAGCAACATGAAGGCATTAGGTCCAGCACCTAAATGCTAGCTTGGATCCATTGGAGGGTTGAACTCACTTAGGTGAATTGAGCCCTGTGCATAAGTAGGAATTTATATGAATAAGCTCACTCAATGAGAATTTAATTTATAGTGGTTAGAATTTTTATTTCTGCATTTCAATTTTAGGAGGAAGTGACTTCCTGCAAACAAAGTTTCATGGATATTTTATGTAAGTTCATATATTTTTGAATCCATGCCCAATGATGAAGGATATTGGTCTGTAGGTTCTCATCACCTTGCCAACAAGGCACTGTCCCTAGTTATAGCCAATGTTGTCACTCACTGCTTCATAAAGTTATCAGTTGCCTAGAGTGCAGAAAAGCAGTGAAGTTTGAAGCCATTTACCAAGCCACAGAAGCTCCCAGAGTTTAATCAGTCCCTCTCCATTAGATAGTGCCTATGATAAGAATTCCAACAGTATGTGGAAGTCCAAAAATGGACTTCTGGATCAGAAGTTGTAGCAATTGTAAAGTTTCCCTTGGAAAGCTAGAAAACAAAGGGAAATAGCCCAAAGAAAAAGGCTCACTGCAAATCGCAATTGGAGCTTCCTTTGGCAATAAGATCAGCGATTAGCCGATCACTGATATCGCAAATCGGCTATCGGTGAGACCAAGGCAGAGCGCAAATCGTTATCGGTGGTTAGACACATAGCGTATCGGTGGTTCATGATGTTGAACGTCGATATTGCATATCAGCGATCGCATGCACAAAGAGGTGCACATAGGCAAAGGGTCATGAACATTGTCGTATGCCGATAAACACTAAAATTGTCGATAATCCGAGCCCTCAGTGTTAAAGTTCCGGGAGGGGCTGATTTCATTTAATAAATAAAATCATTGAAAAACTAAGGGCAGGCGGACCCCCTTTCTCTCTCCTCCATGGGGGCATGTGCAGGATATTAAAGGTCCCGTATATCGCACTTCCCACAACATCGACGATTCGGGACATGACCGGGATTAAAATGACTGGAAAATGGAAATTCGCCGATATAGTGTTAAATCATCGGGGAAGGCCGAAATCATTTAACAAAGGAAATTGACACAAAACAGAGACAGGCGAGCCTTTTTCTTACTCCTCCAAGGGGCCACGTGGCAGA
>APFE030302680.1:1138-14888 GCA_000404065.3 Pinus taeda
TGCGGCTTCGACGGGTTGTCTTGGGTCACCCCACCTTGGCTTTGTCCTTTGGGCTTTGGATTTGCAGATCCAAAGTCTTGCTTCTTCTGTTTGAACTTTTGCTCGATTTTGATAGCGTATCAGTATGCTATGCCGAGTGAGGAGATGTTCAAGAACTCCATCTCTTCCTAGATGTATCTATGTAGGCAGCTGCGGTATTTGAGTACTAGATGCAGCTCAGAGTCCTTGATACCCAACTGTGTGCGAAGGGTATGAAAAATGTTTGTGAACTTTGGCACACCTTGGTCTCGTCCTTGCCGCAGTGTGGTCCATTTGATGTATTTGTCCTCATAGCTTTTGGCAGGGTAGTACTGCTCCTTGATGGCATCCCAAAAGTCATTCCAAGTGGGTGCGGATGAAAATAGTGAGCTTGTACTTTCATCCTTCTGCTCGCAGTAGGTTTCCCACCAGTCCTTGACGTGGGGGGCTGCTTTGAGAAGAGCGAAAACAATCTTTTCCCAACTTGAAAATTCATGAACAGAAAAATACCCATCTAGCAGATTTAACCATTTATCTACGGTATCTGCCTCTATTTGACCCTCGAAGATGGGGATTTCAAAATTAACTTGTACCTTAAACGGTGTGGCGTTCCTAAAGTAGCTATTGGAAGCCGATGCATCGCCTCTGGGTAGCCGCTGAAGAAATTTGCGCAAAGTTATCCATCATCGCGTTCCTTTGCCACTCGAGCGCTTCTTCGAGCAAGATTTTGATAGGATCTCCTGGCCCCTTGTCTTTCTTCTTATCCGCCATGGGAGGCCGTCAGGATTTGCGAGGCTGGTCTTGCAAAGGTTCGACCAGTTCAAGCCCTAACTCCTTATATCTCGACCTCGTTGGGGACATGCAAAGAAAAACAAAGAAAAAGTAAACCGCTCTGATACCACTGATCCAAACTTAAACAAGAATGCAACAAAATACCGAGATAACCATATACACAAAGATGCAATGGAAATAATACTTCATTTCATTAATGGAAAACACTGAAATATGTTTACAACCAGAAATGGAAATAAACCAGCTAGGGCGATGGTAGCTTATCTCTGAGAAGAGATGTGGTCGCTACATGCCTCTGAACTGTTCTCAACTGTGTTACAATGAGGCTCGAGGGCCTATTTATTATTGAGAAACAATGGAAAACCCTTCACATCCCAGAACCTAACCCTAGAAGATGAAACACCAAATTGTGGGCCCCATTTTGGGGTGAGTTGGACAGTCAACTTCCCGGGGTCGCGAATTGGTCATATTATCTCCGTTTGATGTGCATGATAGCCCATTGGAAAGATCTCTCCGAGGACTACGACGTAAAAGATGATTTTTGATAAAAAATCTCTAGCGGTATATTTCCAAAAAAACGTCGTTTAGGGCCTCAAAACGGCTCTGGAAGTTTAGGACCTGAAAAAATGCTAAAAAATAGTAAATTGTGCTATAATTAAGGAAACTGAAAAACTGAAAGAAACAGTTATGGGGGTCCAAATGGGATAGGTGGGTGGCCACCAACATCCACCTGGATCAATTTGTGCATTAATCTTTTTGTAAATGGAAAGTGGCATTACATTAGAAGATGCACCTATATCAATCACACAATTGTGGACATTTCGATTGAAAATTTACAAGGTTAACAAAAGTGACGGGGGCTTCTTTTTCTGAATTGAAGCACTATTATTTTAGAATTTGAACATCTTCCAAAACAAATTTATCAAAGGTAGTTATATCTTTACTTGAGGGAGCCATCAAGTTAGCTATGTGTTGCTGAATGTTTTTCTAAATTACAAGAATTTTCCAGAGCTCATACAAGGAGATATTAACCTTAATTTTCTTGAGATCATCTATCGGGTCATATTCTATATCTAAAGAAATAGATTTTTGGGTGCTAGGTGGGCATTTATCTATGTTTTTATCTGCTACACGTGGATTTTGGCTTTCAGCTAGAACTTTACTTCAAGTGTATATGCAAACAAAACCAAAATATTCTTCAAAAACATTTAATGAAAATATAGGAGGCCGAAATTCTTCTTGATCTTCAAAATAAGCTTCAACTCCTTTTTCCTCAATGTTATCAATAGTTGGATAAATATTTGTTGTCAAAGCCTAGAAAATGTTTCTTAGTCCCTTAGTGTTCTATAGTATACTTAGGGGGGATAAAATCTAGTACAGAGGGAGGTACCCAAGGGATTAATGTAATGTAATAATAATAAATGGGCCATAATTAATAAATAAAGTGGTTAAACCACATTATGGAAGGGACCAAAAGTAGTTAGGGAATAAAGTGATAAGCTCATTTTATTAGATGTATGGCATTGAGAGATCCATGGTAATTACCCATGGTATTGTATGTATGAATCATATATAGAGGCTAGAGACTCTCCATTGAGGATTTCCAAATATTTCTTTTGTATTGACAAACATATGGCTTGTGGAGTATTCACCTTACTTAAGGAGCGATTGTATGGTGTTACCCTACCTCAAGGGCTTTGATATTAATAAAGACATGAATTTTATCCTCTATTGTGTTATTTCTAGGGAATAATATGCAATTTAATATATTTTCAGTTCATATCTATTACAAGTGGTATCAAATCTCTTTCTTGGGCAAAGCGGGAAAAACAATATTTTTTTCATTTTTGCAGGAATTTTTTGGGCGGTTATTTTGCAGATCAGATCTGAAAATTTTGGTGCAAAAATTTCCAAAAAAAATTGTAGATATGAATTCCTTACAAAAAATACCCAATTTCAAAAAAAAAATTCAATCGAATCAGAGTCTGGGTGAGGGGGATATTGCTGATTTAAAATCAGTTGTTTTACAAAAATGTTTCTGTCAGAAATTCATGGACGGTGGATCTCTAGTAACGTTTGTAGTTTTTTATAAAAAAATTCAGAAAACTAATTATAGATCTGAGATTCTCTTGAAAAATCATCGAATTAAAAAAAAAAACGGTCGAATCAGAGTCTGGATGAGGTAGATATCGCTAATTTAAAATCAACTCTTTTTTCAAAAAATTTGTGACGACCGAAAAGTTGTAGTGGAGATTTGAGTTCCTAGAGTGCTCATCTCCCAATTTCAATGACATGGGAAGATGCAAAATGACCATTCCATTTCCGAAAATAAGCTATAATAAGTATTCTAAGTTATATTAACCGAGTTATGCAAAGTAAGTGATTTTCTTCAAACCCATTACTCTATTTTAAGGGTTCTAACAAGATGTATTTTACAGGAAAAGATGATGGAATTACTATTGAATAATTCATGGAAATGGAAAAGTCAATATGTTCGAAAGTTTGGAAAAATGTAGCATGGCTTCATTTTAGGATGATGCTACCATATGGTGGGACTCACTTGACATAAAGAAGTTGGTAATCCCTTCTGATGAAGAATTTGAAAAAGTCCTTTTGGACAAAAATGATCTCATGCTAGAAAATAGGATAATAAGAAACATAAGAGGTTATTTTCACTAGTATCTCCTTATTATAGTTTCATGGATGTATTCGAAAGGAGAAAATCATTGTGTCTATCAATCCTAGTTGCAAGCATAATTTTATCAATGTTAATTTGGAAAAAAAAATTGCAAGTTCCAACAAAACATATTGAAAAAACACAGGTTGATAATTAGGATGTTCAAATTTATAAAGATTTGAATATTTCTATGGATAAGTATGTGTTGCATTACAATTTTTATACTTTAGATATGGATAATGTGGATGTTGTTTTGAGATACCCTTGGATGGAATCCATTGGTACTATCAATATTAATGTGCAAAATAAATTCCTGAAGCTCTAATATAAAAATAAGAAAATTACATTGCAATATATTTCCATCAGTAAAAAGGTAGAGTCTAAGGAGGCCCAAGTAGCAAAATCTACAGGTACTGACACATCAGATAAGGATTCCGTGGTGGAAGTAATAATGGAAAACAAGAAACAAAAACAAGTACCACACGAGGAACCCGATACCACTTAGGCTCTAGTAGGTTGGGAATTGAAGACAACAACACTAGTAGTCAAGGTTTTCACATCACCACCTGCACCACCGAACAAGACAACAACCCACAATATGGAACAAGGTTAGCAACCAGGACAAGGGAAACTGGAAGACACAGATAGAGGAAGTGTAAGTTACCCACAACATATCTCCATGTGGGCACCACAAGAACCAGTTTCCATCTCAAATGAGTGAGACAATGGCTAGATCAACTGTCCACCTTTCTCTTGGATGGCTAGATGAACGTGCATGGTACCAGTGGACTACTCTTTTGAGTATAGTTTATTATTTGTGTTCTTCTCATATTTCGGGGACACAACATGCTTAAGGGGTTGGAATGTAGTATACCTAGGGAGGATAATATGGGGTACAAAGGGATGTACCGAAGCGAATAATGTAATGTAATAATAATAAATGGTCCATAATTAATAAATAAAGTGGTTAAACCAAATTATGTAGAGGAACACAATTAGTTAGGGAATAAAGTGATAAGCCCATTGTATTGGATGTATGGTATTGAGAGACCCATGGTAATTACACATGGTATTGTATGTATGAAGCATATATAGGGACTAGAGACTCTCCATTGAGGGATGTCAAGGATCATTATATTGACAAGCATATGGCTTGTGGAGTATTCTCCTTCCTTAAGGAGTGATTGTATGGTGTTACCCTACCTCAAGGGTTTTTCCAAGAATAAAATATTTCAGTTTTATCATCTCTTGTGTGATTTCTTGGGCATACTTTTCGTTGTTATATATTTTTAGGTCAGATCTACTACATATTCAGACCCTCATTAAGAGAAGATGGTTTATGAGATCATGGTCTCTTAAATGATTGTTTAAATTTTCCCTTATCTAATGGTTATTCTGGTTTTCCTTTTTTAAGATCAGTAATTTCATTTGACAATTTATTTATGATCTTTTCAAGACTCTCTAAATCTAGGGTTGATTGGTATTTTTTAGCAGAATATTGTTTTGATGAATCTGTTTTCTTACCAGAAGAGGAAGCATAATTGAATTTCTTATTAGTACTTGGTTTAAGGATGAGAATATATATTTTCCGCTATCAAGGCCTCTTCAAAGGTTTCCTGCAAAGTGGGCTTATGGGCCCTCTTTACCCATAAAACTATATTGTGGTGTAAATATTTGACATAATAAAAAATAACAAGATTTTGAGGAGGTAAGAAATCAACAAGGATTTTGTTCTTCAATGACATGAATCTAACATTAAAGTCCTTTACTTTCTCTTTATTGTTCATTTTTATGTTAGAAAATTCATCAACCAAGACTTTAGGTGGTTTTTCATACTTGAAATTCTCCAGGAATGCAGACTCAAGTTGTGCCAATGAAACTATGCTAAAAGGAGGCTGAGAAAAATACCACGTAGTGGATTTTCCCTCAAATTTATATGGGAAAAATCTACACACTACATCCTCATTACAAACACTTTTCTATCTAATTGCAAGCATGAAGGCTTTCACATGATCCTTAGTAGGATGCTTTGAATCAAAATCAAATTTTGGTAAATTTTTTTAAGGATTCCTTAGGAGAGGATGTTGCACTCTTGGAATATCTACCAAATCCCAATCTAGCCAAGGAGTAATAGGGTCATTTTGATTGTTTCTAGGATTATGGCCCTGATTATGTGCCATCCTGGGAGATCCTTTAGATTCATATGAGTTAGATGAGCTCTCTTCACCAGGAGAATTCCCTAAAGATGAGGGTGAACTAGGTGGAGAAGGTGGAGAGTCATATCCACCTAACAAAGTTGGTTGGCTAAGTTCTCATTCAGGTACTTCAGATAGGTCGATAAGTCTACCGATAAGGATATCGTGTAATTGATCATTAACTGTGATAGTAGTTTGAGAAAAAGTTTCAGATTTTTCAAGCACTGAAGGTTCTTGTATGTGCAAGTCAAGAGGTGTGACTAAGCATGAAGACAAACTTCTTTGGAGGGAAGAAGTGTTCTCAATTCTTTCTTGAGTTTGAGAAATAATTCCCAAGATTGTTGTAGGTCTTGGTTGATCTCTGCTTGTGTGTAAGGTTGAATAAGTGTGGTAGGCTCACTTTGCGTCTGCTCAAGTGGTGGCTGAGAACTTGTTGAAATCTCAACAAGAGGTGGATTGGTGTAACTCCTAGTTTGAATGGGTGACCTAATGTGTTGAAGTTTGTGACCACTTTTAGCCATTTAGAGTTGGAGGGGCCCTCCTTCTAGTGTCATTTTATTGACGCGGGTGATATACACCTAAGTCAACAAGAAGGAATTGACGTAGGCTGAGGGTCTTCACATAGCCTAATCCATTTGGAATAGTCAACCCTGGCGGGTTTAAAGGCTTTGTTAGCCTTGGACCATTTCTTCTTATGAAGGATTGAATCCGGGGAGGACCTAAACCTAATATAAACCAATGTTATGCTATATTATCCTTGGGAAAGTTATGATTAAATAATAAAACTAAAATCCTACTATTAAATTAACTATAAAATCTATAAGTGCAAACTTATCAACCTAAACTGATTTAAGAATAGAAAGCTGAAAGTATAAATGTGATATACAAAATCATTCTAATTTTTATATTGCAATTAGAAATTAGAATTATAATATAATGCAAGATTTATATTACAAGATCATTCTATGGTACAACATGTAAAAATATGTTACAACAAGTGTGAAAGACTAGATCATAATGAAATTTGTTGAAGACAAGAATGATTTGTAAATAACTCATGAAAATATTCATAGGAATGAAATAAAATTCTATTTCTATATGCAACTATCTATTAAATAATTCTCAATGTGAAAGATAAATGAATTGATAACTATAAACATATAAGCTACCCAATTTACTAATAAACAGAGCATAACAATTATTATTTAAAATATTTCACATTTCGAATGTGTATATTCAAGACTAACTAATATATATGTAATCTAATTTTCTTTGCCAAGATAAGAAAAAGGAGAAAAATGTAATTGTTTGTTTATCAAATTCATATAATTCTATCTTTTGATCTATGGATACAACTAATAAACCATTTGGTAGAAGAAATGATATAATATACCAATCAACTATAATATTAATTCAATTTGTAAGTAAAAGAAAGAATTATACAAATCTAAACATGTGGGACCCACCCATGGATACTCGAATCTTTGTTATTCTAAGATAGAACACACTCTTAGGACACAAGTAACTGGAGACATGTATCAATCTGGTTAAGTGAACACAAATTGAAATAACACCTGATTAACAAAGAAATGTGAGAGTAAAAAATATTATGTGCAAGAGATCAAATCATTAAACAGGGGAAATTTTTATCTTCTATATCTTATAAATTCAATTATAGAGACATAAAGAAGATATCGGTAAGACTATGGAACATAAAAGAAATAAAGGCAATAGACTGAATCCAACAAAGTCGATTAACTGAATAAAAATAAGTATTCCACAATAAAAAATACAACAACATTTCATTTCCCATAGCTTCCCCTTTCAAAACCTTTTAAATCAAACTGAGAGGTATTTATAACCTTATACCCTTAGGCTTACAATAAAAAATAACCATAAAAACTTACTTTGAGCTATTAGTTACAAGAACTAAAAAGATATTTTTCAAGATCATGCCTTCTTGACCAATGAAAAAATTAACATAAGGCACATGACAAATAGGATTCCCATATAGGGTTTTGAGCAACCAGATGGTGGGTTGAAGCATCCCAAATCATATTGCCTAAGAGAGTTGCCTTACCATCATTAAAAACATGTTGAGAAAATATACTAGGATTAGATAACATAACAATAAAATTGAAATGGGGTTGTTACAAAATATATAATTATGTAGCGACCCTTTTATTAATATAGAAAAAAAAATTAAACAAATATTACTTGCATCGCTTTTTCCAACAAATTGACTATTTTTCGGCACTAGGTCCCTCTAATTCTAAGAAGATGGTAACCTTAAGGTTCAAAAAATTTATCACAATATGAGTATTTTTGGACCTTGTTTTTCCTTCAACATAAGATGATTTTTGTTCATTTGACTTATCCTTTCTCTGTAACACAACCCTTATCTGGTCATTTTCATAAACTAGTTGGTTGGTTTTATGTTCCAGACGAGGAACAATGAATAAATACTATTGTTTCCAATACATATTTATAACTAAATCATTCGATTGAGGGTTTACAGAGGAAGTATCACCACAATTGATAGTATTATCATCACCACAATTGATAGTATTGTCATGATGTAGAGTAAGATATTGAGACGACAATTTATTTTTCTTCAAAGAAGGTTCGGGATTATTTTCCAAGTCGACCAAGGGAACATTTCAAGAGAACACTTAGGCTTGGCTCTTCGAGCCCTAACAAATTTTCTTTGTGATAATTTTATTTTTACCATATCCTATGTCTAACCAATTTCCTGTTCGTTTACAATTTGAACAGGTTTTGTTTTAGGCCAAGGAGATTCAACAACATAATTGAACCTATGAGCTTTGGCTATACTCCTAGTAACTCAGAGATAAGTTAAAATTTTGGAAACTTTAATTTGACTATCCTCTTAAGAGGATTACCTTTTCATTTGAGGAAATATGTCACATTCATTCTGCTATAATTCCTCAACCATGGATGGAGTTAAATCAGCAAGAGAATGGTCAAGAGTCAAGGTGGAAAAAGACAGAACAAGATCGAAAGCTATAGGATTACTATAGCCATTTTGAGTGAGAAACATATCCCAATCATCACCAATCTGAGCTAAATGATATTTTAACCAATATACATATTAACCCATGGTGGAAAATAGATCATTTAGGGTTTTATGCTCGGCGTGGTAATACTTTGACATCCTTATTAAAATCTTTAGGAGAAAGTATGGCAAATTAAGTTTCCGGCTTAAAAAGGCCATCAAAAGCCGAATGTGATACATGAAAACAACATTGTAATGACCCCAAAAGATTATATATCTATGAATCAAATGTAACAAGTTACGCCATTTTAGTTTGAGAAATGATACAGACATACCTTTAAGGGAGTATTCACAATCCTTATTTGCTAGCAATTTCTTCCATGTAATGCTTTTGACTACAACATTTTTGGACCAACACTCACCTTCCAAGGGTAATTGGGTGGTTTCTACCACAAGATGAAAATTGATATTAATTTCAAGGACAAAAATGTATGCTCTTCTTCCATTAAAGGAAGCATAAAAATCCTTTAATACTTCATTACTGTGCCCTTGAAACAACTGTAAAAACTTCCACCAACCTACTTGACAAAACAAACTTAAACACTCTTCATCTGCCTCTACGATTTCTACTCTAATGGGCTCTGCTCAGACTACTGGAGGCATGTTACAAAGGAAAATTCACAAGTTTTCATGGAACAAATCTTGAAAAATCAAAACCAAACATGTAACCCTAAGTCATAGAACCATTGTGACCAAAACAAGAATGCCGAAAATGAACGGTTTGATGAAACCCTCTTGAGAAAACCATAGATATCAAATCAACAGTTTCCATGTACATGTTTATGGTAGAGCATGGATTACCTTGGAATGTGGACAATTAAACTTAGTCAAGCCATATGCCAATTGGAATTGATACTGGTTGACACTTAGGCATTTAGTTTCCAAGTTAGTGGGTGATGAGGCGTACTAACATGACAAGTCAGTTGAAACCCTCTTGAGAAAACCATAGATATCAAATCAACAGTTTCCATGTACATGTTTATGGTAGAGCATGGATTACCTTGGAATGTGGACAATTAAACTTAGTCAAGCCATATGCCAATTGGAATTGATACTGGTTGACACTTAGGCATTTAGTTTCCAAGTTAGTGGGTGATGAGGCGTACTAACATGACAAGTCAGTTGAACCAAGTACTTACCATAAGTCAATATATATGAAATGAATTTCCAAAATCATACATTTAAGTTAGAATCAATGGGCCATTAAATAACACATATCGAAGGTGGATATGGAACGATTAATTCAAATCATCGATCAATAAAAACATATAGTGCAACCAACCAAAGTTATACACTTTAGGATAATTCCATGAATATAAAAATAAAACATTTGAAAGTGTAGGTGTCATCATTTGAAAGCGTATGTATCATCTAAATAAAGGATAATTATAGGAAATCACTATGATATTGTATAACATTACCCCATTTACGTTATAAACATGATTGAGAGTTGCTACAAAATCTATGATTTTGTAGTGGCTCTTAACTTCACAATTTTCTGCAATTGAGAGCAATTGTTTATTAGTACCAATCATAGCAATTAGGAAAGTATATCCTTATATTTCAATTAATAGAAAAATAGATCCAATCTTAATCTAGAAAAACCAAAGTGATGATTGAAGAGAGAATGTAGGATTTAACCAATACAAATCCAATTAAGTGAAAACAAGCAGGACAAATAAGATTTAAAGAGGGGCCCTTTTTTTTCAATGAAAATGAAGGGGAGGGGGTTTGGTCTTCCAATAAGCTATAATTATATTTTGACCCTTTAGACTCCTATATATACCAAGGAGGTCTTGTCATTTGAGTCATCTAAGAATTGTTCATTTATGTGATGTAAAAGGAGATTGCCCCTCAAAGTGGCTTATTATCTAGTTGTTGATCTATTTTTTCTTATGTTTCAGTGCTATTTTGATTTGGTTAAATAACAACCAACCAAAAAAATAAGCTTATAAGGTTGAAAAAAATATAAGAAAGAAACTCACATTATTAGACATCAAAGGCTTGGAACAAGAATGACTAAATTCCAAACTTTCTAAAGAGAAATGCATGTCCTACTAATGATCATCTTAGTTTTGATATAAAAGATAAAATACAAAATTTATTTGTTCAAACAAAAGGAACTTATCAATAGACACAAAGAAATACAAATGGAAAATCTTACTTTCCTTTAAGTGTAATGCATCTAATTGAAGTACAAGCTATAAATATGAGGAAATAAATTTCTACCTATGTGAAATAAATAACAATGATAGAGATCATGAGGGAGAATTAGCGGATATATCTATTGTTGATATATAAATTGACAATTCAAGTGAAGAATCGAAGTGTCTTAAAGATAAATGTAGTAATCAAAATAAAATGGAATCCCAACTAGGGAAAATTTTAGGGGCTAAATTTCATCATTGGGCTAATTTTCCATTCCCTAACCACCCCCCCGCCGCCGCCCCCCAACAAATATTTTCTAATTTCCATTTTTTCTAAAAATAGTTCACCTAAATTCTATAGGATAAATTATCTTATCTTAAGAATCAACAATTTTTTGTAAAAACCATATAAAATCCTTAGAAACTTGAGTGTTTAAAAAAAAAAACCACCAAACATTTTATAGTTTGCATATTAAGGGCTAGTAAAATATACAAATCTATGGAATCAAGAGGCCACCCACCGTAATACTCTTGTCGAAAAAAATGAAGAAAGTTATTATGAAAGGCGCCCAATCCTATGGTTTACATTGTTACTTAATGGAAGGGGAAAATAATGAAATAAATATTACCAAAGGAATAGATAAAATACTTGGAAACATAATACCATATCTTAAGACTTACCATGGGGCCTCCCTCCACAATGATCTATAGATCATATCATAAAACTAATCCTTAGGTCAACTCCAATTAGGATAAAATATTGGAAGCATTCTCATAACACAAAAAATAAAATTGAATGTTTTGTCAAAAATTATTCCATTGTAGTGTAATATCCTGAAGCAAGATTTTGTATACAACATTCATCATATTCACAAGAGAAAATGATGGTTCATAGATTTTTTGTATCAACTATTGAGCATTACATAAAATTTCACTTACAGATAAATTTTCCATCATATTTAAGAATGAACTATTGGATGAGCTTGATGGTGATGAATATTTATATAATCTTGATTTAAAATCAAGTTTTAACTAATAAGCATATGAAAGGAGGACATTCTAAATATGACTTTCCATACTCATCAGACTATATAAATTTTGTGTCATACTTTTTAGACTACCTGATGCTCTACCTACCCTTAAGCATCAATGAATGACTTTCCATTAATACTTCAAGAGATCCACATCGATTTTTTATAATTGATGTTTCAAACCATAAGATAGGTTAATCATCAAGACATATGTTTCCATACTTGCAAAAAATTGTATTGTTGTTATTTTATGATATGTTAGTCTACAACAAAGATTGGAGCTTGCACCTCAAGCTTGTAGATATGGTGTTGAAATTATTAGAAGATAATAGGTCGTATATAAATTGCTACATCATTTATAAGCTCCATGTTATCCTTTGTACATGCCAAATTCAAATCCCTATAATCCATGAAAACCCTAATCATCCCTTATTTCTTAGTCACTGGAACAGGGTTGGAAACCCATTTTTTCAAGGGTACCAAATAGATAAAACCAACATATAAAATATTTTGAACCTTTTATTTGATAGCAATTGATTTATGAGGATTTGATGGCTTGAGCCTTTTCCTAACCAGATCTGCTCCATCTTACATCTTAATTTAATGTTTGACAATCTTGGGGTCAAATCTAGGCATCTTTTTGTAAGGACTAGAAAAATCGTCGCATAATTACTTGAAAGGGGTGGCATAGATTTCAATTTATTGGGGAGTACAATCCACTCTAATCATTATTTTTTCCATAACATATCAATTTTTATGGGTATAGTCTTTGAAATTTTTTCCAAGTTCCCCTTCAAAAATACATCATGTGGCATGATCAAGCACTGGAACCACTCATTAAGGCCATAGGAAGCCATATTTTTAGGTTATTCATCCAAGTTATCTACTTGAGGAAGCAAAGATGATAGATGATGCACTTATACCCAAGGATAATTAGAAATCAACATGACTTCCATGATTGCCTCATCAATAGGATGATCAACATCAAAAAATTCATGAGAAAGTGAATGATCAATAGTCCAAATGAGTATGTAATAGTCATCGAGTTGTTCACCAGAGGTGTCACCTACCTTATAAGTGTATGATGTTGACTAGATAATCTGGTAAGCAATCTCACCTGGACTTAAAAGCACACACTCACCATACAAGTATACTTGTGAAGGAGAAGGCACCAATTAAGGATAAGGTGATCGATGGGATCCATTGGTAATGGAAGGGATCATGTGCACGGGAGATACAAAAGTAGAAGGAACAATAGGTGGGTGTCTAGGAAAGACATAAATACGTGATGGGTTTTTAAATGGGTGGTGAGCCCCAGTATTGTAGCAATAATGCTACAACTCCTGGGGCTTCCTGTCTCTTAATTTTATCAACCCGGTAGTTCGTACAAACTTGGAAGCGGCGGTGCTATATGCACAAGTACTAGCTCTTGTCGCAGCTGTCACTTGATCAGCTGGCACAAGTCCGCTAGGGCTCAAGCCAACTTCTATGGCTCAAAGAAGAAGCTTTATCAATGATGGACGAAAGCTAGCTCAAAGAAGACTACTCTACTTGACAAAAAATGAACTGAAAGCAAATCAAAGCATGTAAACCTAGGAAACCCTAATTTAACTAATCTAGCCTCTATAATGCAATGAATCTGAATGAAACTTCTACCAATGCTGCTGATACCTCTAATAAGTGAAAATGCATGGATCTAAACTACTTGCATCATAAAAGACATTTTTTTGTACTTTTCATTAAGTAGGTGGAATGATTGTGATTTTGTGCTTATCAGGGTTTGGTTGTGCAGATGGGATGGAGAAGGAAGGAAA
>APFE030302683.1:0-12411 GCA_000404065.3 Pinus taeda
TTTTGTTATATTTATGTTAAAAATGGTTATTTTTATGTCCATTGTTAAAAAATGTTGTTTTTTAGAAACAATTATTTCATGTGGATTGAAAAGTTAATTAAGGATGTATAAATATGTAGATTATCTAAAATTCAAACTATCGACTTTCTAATTTAAAAACGCAAAACAATAAAAACCCCCCTAAAAAAAAAATATAGGATAGAGAACAAGAAAATATGAATAAAATGACGACTTAAAAACTATCAAATTTAGAAAATAATTTTTCACATTTCACACACTAGAAAATTAAAAGTCAAAAAATAAGTCTTTTAAAAAAAGGTGTGATGCAGAGTACTCACTTTTTAAAATCAGCATGAAAATCACTACCATTCTAAAACTTGATTTCATCCTTGAACATGAAAAAAAATTAAAGTTCCAAAAACCATGTTCTAAAAACACATGTGTATTCTGCATCACCACTTTTGAAAATCGGGTCATTTTTTTGCTATCTCTATGAAACAGGGAACAATATTAGTTCACGTTTCAAAGTTTACATTGTTGCTCCTTCATCAGTATTAAAAATGTGATTAGGATCATTTCATTTAACCAAAATATGAAGGATTATGTGTCAAGTATTGAGTTTTTTTATGAGAAATTTACGAGATTAATTAGTTGTGTAAAACACATATACAACAAGTAAAATACAAAGAAGTAAAACACAAAAAACTCATAACACAAAGTTGATAAAAGAGTTCACCCCTCTTGGGCTACATCTCCTTGGACCTACTTCAATGACTAGGCCGTCTTTAATGGTCAATTCTCTGATTACATGTACCTGAAGTGCTCCAATGGCTTTGCAAACTACTCCATTGGACTTAGAAGACCCCAAAACCCCAAAAATTACTCTCCAATCTCTGTAATTGGACTTCAGTTGATCTAGGCTTGACCTCTTCTCCTAGTGGCCCTAGGTTTCCTTAAACTTCTACGTAGCAAAATCACATACATAAGTGCCTTCTGCCTCTGCAACCTATTCAATTGTGTTCAGAGCATCAAAATCATCTAGGAATGACTCTTTCTAATCCAAAATTGGTCGAAATGTGAAGAAGTTATGGCTTCTTTAGTTTTCCCTAGGAAAACTCCATCAAAAATGGAGAAACTCCAGTTAACTCCGCCAAATTTGGAGTAGTTCTAGATTTTTCGAATCCGCCAAAAGATTCGCCATGTTAAGTTACCCGCACTTAATTAACGATAAGCAAGGATTATTTACCACTAATATTCGGTTAATCCACACGGTTAGCATAAAATTCTAGCAGTTAAGGGGTTTGCAGCGCTGGTCACATGCTAGTGGTTAACCCCCAAACATTGACGTGTTAAACTTTAAGTATAACATGTGCACCAAGATTTTTAAAAAACATATGTGTGGCATAGCGGTGGCTAGTAGGGCTAGTGCGGACGAGGTCATGGGTTTGACTCCTTGGTTTGCCCATAAATTTTAAATGATCATTAAGAGGGCACTTGGGGGCCTCCAGGTTTGCCACATGTCACTCTCTCATTTGTCCACCCAATGTGTTGTTGACCAATCCGACGCTGACAAGTGTCAAAATTCGGTTTAGACACCTATGAGAATATTCGAAGGAATATTTTTTCGAATATTCTTTTTGCTCACTGGGCTGTACAGATTCCTAGTTAGCATCCGAGTCACAAAATTTTACCCATTTGACAAAACGGACAACAAACTCTAACTTTCTCATATGAACTCCGTTTTGAGTAAAACGAGTTGCGTTGGGATTATATCACCGAGACGGACGTGGTCGTTCAGGGTTTGAGTGAATACAAACACTTTTATTTTTGAGCAAATGTTTTTCCCTAATCCAGATTTCCATCATATGTTGCGTAAGACTCTTTGAGAGCAACAAATAAAGTAGACCAGATCACATAAGACTCCAGAAAAAACAGTGTGTCGTTAGTGTCATGAACCAGACCCAAGACCGAGAGGAGAAAATTGCAAATTCTTCACCTATAAAAAAGGTTGAGTGCATCGTATCCATAACTCAACCAAGAAGACACTGTGCAAAAAAATGACACACTTGCCATCACGAATCCAAAGTTTTTTGAAGGAGCGATTTTGTGTTAAGTTAACCATGAATCATTAATGCTTACCGTACTAAACGACAAACTCATTTTTCCAAAGGCTCCACATATTATCATGTGAAGGTTTTTTTATTTGGCATGGTAAATAAAAAAAGGCACGTATAATTTTTTTCCCAAAAGATTGTATTCAATGTTCATTGAAAAGAGCATCGATACTTTACGAAGACATGTAGGTTCAAGTATTACTATGGAGCATAACACTAATTTCTATATGATATGACGTGCGTTTTAAGTGCATATAAGGAAAGGCCCTATATTTATTTTTATAGAGGAAGTGATTTATTGTTCTTAAAATAACATCATATTGTTTAAAAAATGTTTTTTTAAAAGAGTGAATTCGAAAAAGGCGCAATGTATCTTTTGTTTTGTTGAAAAAGGAGAATCTTTTGTTTGGTTGAAAGAGGAGATTTAAAAAAGGTGCTTTGTTTTAATTGATTATTCGTATTGTGATTTTTTAAAAAAGTTTTTGTGTTAGCGTCGTTTTTTTTGAAAATTTGTAAACTCATTTGTTTGTGGAAGCCAAGTGGTAGAGGTGTTTTTTATTATAGTTAGATGTGATATTTACAATTTGTTTTGCTTGTTGGGTCGTAGTGAGCGAGCACTCAACAAATGGGAAAAGCCAAGAGGTTGAGAAGGTCGAAGCGACAACAAGAGATGTTTGAGATCTTTTTAGATTTGAAAGTGAAGAGGCAAAATGATGCCTTCACATTTACATGCATAAAAGAATCTATGGATAACAACGTTCTTCCCCTAATTTTAGATGCCAGGACAACCAAGGAGGCATGGGATACCCTTGAGAGAAGTTTTGGTGTAAGGGGGAGCATTGAAGTTGAAGATGAAGGTGTATCTATAGTAGCAGATCTCCATCGAGATAAATTTTTTGTTGAATCCCACTATGCACAACTACAAGTGGATGAAGATATGGTAAATCCAACAATAAGCTTGTTGATGACCATTTGGTGAATCCAACGACACAACTTGTCGATGTCAATATGGTGAATCCAGCAACAGAGCTTGTTGATCTCAATATGATAAATCCAACAACATAACTTGTTGATGACAATGAAACTGCCATTGGAGTAGTCAATGTTATGGTGAATCGAGAAATTAATATTGTTTATATAAATTTTGAGGAAGACTTTTTGACTAATGATGAATGGTTGTAGATGATGCAATAAAACCATGATATCAGCATGACATTATTCGATGTAGGAAGCCCACTTGAGCCTGAAAACCAAGTGGAAGACAACCTGTCTGCAGCAGCACATGTTAGTATAAAAGTGGAAGAGATAGAGACAGAAACAAAGATAGAGATAGAGGTTGAGACAAAGAAGGAAGCCCACACAGAGAAAATAGAGACAGAGGCAGAAAATGAAGCACAACAGGAGAAAGATCTCATTGCAGAGAAAAATGAACATAACCAATGTGGTTTTGCAAATGTTTTTAAACTTACCATTAATTTCCAATGTGCAAGTACAGAGAATGATTTTGAAGAACAATTAAATTTCCTTGAAGTATGGCTTGCAACACCATGTCCTGATAAACTCTGTATAAACGCTGCAGAAATGATCCTTGAAGAAAACTTGGATGATTCAACAACTTGGATGATGAACAAATTAATGAAATTTTCAGGTCCTGAAGAGATTAAATTGTATCATGGTCTTATGTTGCACCAGATTGATGATGAAAAGAACACAACAAAATATTACATGTGGCAAGAGTCCACATACAAGCTGATTTTTGAAGAAGTCCAAGACTTGCTTAGACAACCTGGAACGATGAAAGACTTGCACCAACAAATGAAGAAAATGAATTTTGAAGCCCACAACAAGGAGAAAACGCTGAAACAATTTAGACGCTACAGTAGAAAAAAAGTAAATATAGTTGAAGTCAATTTTTTAAATTGTAAGCATCACTAAAACATAGACTAGCAAACATCTTAATTAAATTTGTGTGTGGTAGTAATGAAGGGGAGTGTTGGAGAATCTAATTCCAACCATATGTTAAGTGTCAAAACCGTTCTTCCAAGTGTCCTAATTCAATTTCACTTAATCCAATTTAATCGAACTTCACTTGAGTTATTTATTATTAATATTTATAATGTAATCTTATTTAATTGATTTATAATACTGAAAAAAACAATCCTTTACTCCACTTTTTGTTCTTAATTTTTCTAGGATCAAAAAAAGAAAGACGTGAAATACTACATGAGAGTGCAAAGACAAAAGTAGTAAGATTGAGCTACATTATTGTTCATTGGATTAATGTAAATTGTGGCGAACATTATAGTTTTTAGGTTAGCACGACGACAGAAGCAGCCCCGTCAACCGGGAGAACAAAAAGAAAAATCAACCAAACAAGCTGTGTTAAAAGGTATAATTTTACGGGGTGATAGGAAAACAGAGTACATATATTTTCGTTGGGCCGGAGCCTAACATGACAGGGAAAACAACGGAGCCAGGACCTCATTTTTCATCTTTATTCTAAAACTGGCCGAGTGAGATGGAACGTGAAACGTCATTATCTCATTCAAACTGAAACGCAAACGCGGGGTTACGGGGTGCCATCCACAGTCAGCAGCTCATTTATTTTTATTTATTTAGTATTTTAAACCATTTAATCGACTGCAGACAAAGCACACGACAAATAAATGTAGATAAACATTATAAAAAAAACCGTTCTCATTTCTAAATATTAAATACCCACGTGTATATCGTTGATTAAAATTTAAGGTCATTCTTAAATACAATGTGCCGGATTCAACTTTGTTCTTTAAGCACTTGTTGATGATGGTGGTTATGTGCCGGATTCAACTTTGTTCTTTAAGCACTTGTTGATGATGGTGGTTAACGTCCACTGAGACCAAATAATAATCTATCGGACCTAAAAAAACAAATTATTTATTCAAAACCATTATTTTTTAATTAAATGAGAATTTAAAGCATTATTAATTTAAAATTAAATAAATTAAATTTTAATTTTTCTAATTTCATAATCCAATATTTTTTTAATTGTAATTTCAAAGATTTATTACACTCAATTTTAAGAGTGAGGATGAAAATGTATTCTTTAATTATAGAATCGTTTTGATCCTGGCTTTTTTAGGCTGATCTAGATCTTTTTGGGACATATGCTATGTATTTAATGAATATACATGTGGCTTTTCTATATATCTTATAGCAGTAGTCTATAACGCGACTTTTTGAAAGCCTTTCCGGCGGATTTCTCCGGTCAAAATCTGGCAGCAATTCATTGGAATCCCAAGTTTGATAGCTAGTTTCTGCACAATCAATGGCTCCCATGGGTTTTTCAGGGCGCTGAATCCAAATATGCAGTTAAAAAACCATTCTAACTGCTTAAAAATCAAGATTTAACCACATTTCTTCCGCCGGATTCTGTCACCGGAATCTCCAAAAAGTCGCATTATAGACAACTCCTATCTTATATAAATATAATCGTGCTTTTTCGTCTTCAAAAAATGATGTGTTATATTTTTAGTTTAGTGATTAAAAAATCATGATAAAAAAGTTACATTTTAAATTTATTTTATGAATTATGAATTATTTTTAAAATTGTAAATTCAAAGTTTCATTATACTCATTTTTAAAAGTGAGGATAAAAATAATTTTTTGATTGTTATGATATGTTATATTTTTAGTTTAGGATATATTATTTAAGTGTATTTTATTCTCATAAACACTTTGGAGCATTATAATAATAAAATTGATCTTTTATGTTGTTTTCTTGAACTTAGAAAACTTTTTGATACATCTTTCAAGATAAATATGTGAAAGAGGTTTCGCAAGGTTGTATGAGAATGTTATTGTTAAGTTTAAGACAACAAAAAGTTGTAAGAACAAATTAAATGCAATATCAAAGTTAAACAAGTGTATCCCTTGTCTCTTATCTTTTTGGCATATATATTGATAACTAAAAAAAGGTTTGGAAGATGCAATTTGTTTTGGCCCCACACTCATTGGTATATTCATAACTCTTCTCTTTTGAGTTGGCTATTATGTTAGTGAGAAGTCATTAAATCCAAAAAGATCACATATGATACCCTCATATAACACAACAACAACTTGGAGGAAATTTCTACATACAAGTATCCATGAATCAATATTCATTACAAACTCAATTAGAATATAGCATTGAGAAAAGGATAAATGGAGGATGAAAAGATTATTATGTGCTTGAAAACAAATTAGAATTATAGGATTGAGGAAAAGATAAATGGATGATGGAAAGTTTATTATGTGCTTGAAAACAATTGTAAGTCGACAGATATTTGGATACTAAGCTATTATAAAAGAAAGATTAAAAAAAAAAAACTCTTCATTGGGACTCCTGTCACTTGTGTTATTTTATATGGATGTGATATTTTGGGTTGCAATATCTTCAAAGAGTAGTAGAGGAAAATTGAACATATCCAAAAGTAGTTTATAATGACAAATTAAAGGAAATACACCTTATCCTATATTTCTCATTGAAGTTGACATTTTCCTCAATGAAAGCATGACCATGACTAGGCATCTTATGCATAAAAAGAAGTTAAACAATATGGAAAATAAAAGGTTTCTTAAAATTGCTTCTAAATCTATTCAGAACCACCACCTTCAACTCAAGTCGGGATGACATAAGAATGCCTAGTCTTGGCTAGACCATTGGGAGATAAAGGAGAAGATCATTATGAAAGATAAGCATAAT
Organism: Pinus taeda; assembly: GCA_000404065.3. Taxonomy (NCBI): domain Eukaryota; kingdom Viridiplantae; phylum Streptophyta; class Pinopsida; order Pinales; family Pinaceae; genus Pinus; species Pinus taeda. The sequence goes on from APFE030302683.1 coordinate 6,838, forward strand.
ATTAAAAATAATATTGCATCAAAATTTAAGGAGAATTTTTGGTGTTATAAATAATTAAATGGAAGAAAGAAAATAAGATATGGTAAGGTTGTAATTAACCAAAATTTGAAAATAAAAAATATCTATCTATTTTCACCATTGAACAAAAGAAAATAAAAGTTGCTAAAATAAGAACAAACCCTCACGAACTTCATAGTAAAGTTGGACATCTTTCAATTCCCAAAACACCATAGGATGAAATAGTTTATCACATTTGCAACACTAAGAGGGTTGAAGATGAATGCTACTTTAGCACGTTCTCTTAGACTATTCATCTTATACTAATGTTAAAACTAAATTTTAAAATATTTGTTGAATTACCAATCTGTTGTAGCAGCTACAACCACCCTCCAAAATTTTGCCTTAGCTTCATTTTGGAGTCCCCCTACCAACCATCCTCGACAACATTTCTTGCACTTTCATGTACACAAGCTTCAGTAGTTTTCTAGCAAATTGCCAGCGTGTGCATGATAGTTTGTTTCATCCCCCTCATAGGTTGTTTCTCTAGACTTGATCTAGCTTCATGCTAAGCAACTCCCTCAAGAAATTGCACAATTTTGGAGGGGAACTGGCCTTCCCTCCAAAAATTGCGCAATCCTTACTGGCAACGTGTTGGGCTCTAGAATTGTGCAATTATGCCTATCAACCTTCACCGGAAAAACTACAAAATCTCTCCCAAGAGGACTACTTAGCCCATAAATTGTGCAATTATGGGCAAAAATCAGTTGCTTAGCCTAGAAATTCTACAATCCTTCTAGGCAGCCAACCCAACTCCCTCCCAGAAATGCACAAATTTTCCCCTCAATCAAGAAAGTTGTTGCATGTGCCATTGGGCTGACCGGTTCCACCTTGGACTGAGAAAACTTGACTTGCATGCATGGGCTACTTTTTCCCGAAATAGAAAAAGAAAAATGAAAAAAGAATCCCTAGACTTTAGGGATCTCTTTTTAGCAACTAGAGGTTAGATGTAAAGATCATTTTAGAATATTTCCTCCAAGTGTCATTTTTTCCTAGATGTGTGGCATGGGCGTCATGAGCCTAAAACTTATTTATTCGAAGCTTCATAGCTCGCTTATTTACATCGATCTTGGATCTTTGACATCCCACAACACATCTAGGAGTGTTTGACACATCCAACTCAACTATTTATGGGTAAGTTCTCTTAACTTATCTTTTGCAGAATTTTTATCGCTTTTTGTGTTTTAGCTTGTGTGAGTGATGTTTGTTTGATTTATGTGAATGCTTACTGCCATTTGCATGCATATTAATTTGTACTAGCACCGTTTTAGTTTTCGTTAGCATCTCACTATTGTCGCATGCATGACACTATTTTGCACGAATGGTTGTCGATTCGGTGACTTGCTTCTCACACATGCATGTTGTTCCATTTTCTGAATATTTCACTGTTTGCACGCATGGTCATTCACTCTTGCTTACACTCAGTATTGCCATGCATTCACATTCACATTTTCTTTTAGTTGCCCATCGACGGGTCTGTGATCTAGGTGGATATTGGTGTCCACCGCCAATTCCACTTGGACCCCCACCATTGGTTCTTTCAGTTTTTTAGTTTCCTTAATTGTATCACAGTTTACTATTTTTAGTAGTTTTTCAAGTCCTAAACTTCCGAAGCCGTTTTGAGGCCCTAAATGACGTTTTTTTGGAAATCTTGTAACAACAATTTTCTATCTAAAATCATATTCTCTGTCGTAGTCCTTGGAGAGACGTTTCCAACAGGGTATCATGCATGTCAAATAGAGATAATATGACCAATTCGTGACCCCAGGAAGTTGGTTGTCCAACTAACCCCAACAGGGCCCATAAACTCTTGGTGGTACATCTCCTCAGATTAGGGTTTTGGTTTTTTAGGGTTTTCTCTTATTGTTTAATAATAAAAAGGTCCTTCAGCCTCATTCTAACGTAGTTTAGAGGCACGTAGCTACCACATCTCTTCTCAGAGATAAGCTACCATCACCCGAGCTAGTCTTATTTCCATTCTGTTTGTAAGCATATTTCATTATTTGATATTAATGAAATGGAGTGTTATTTCTACTACATATTATATTTATGGTTATATCTGTAATTTGTTGCGTTCCTGTTTAAATCTGGATCAGTTGTATTAGAGCAGTCTGCTCTTTCTCTATTTTTCTTTGCATCTCCCCAACGAGGTCAAGATATACGGAGTTAGGGCTTGAAATGGTCAAACCTTTGCAAGACCAGCCTTGCAAATCCCGACGACCTCCCATAGAAGATGAAAAGAAAGATGAGGGGGTAGGAGATCCTATCAAAATCTTGCTCGAAGAAGCCCTCAAGCGACTAAGGAACACGATGATGAACAACTTTGCCCAGATCCTTCATCGGCTACCAAAGGGTGACACATCTACTTCCGGTAGCTACTCTGGAAGCGCCACACCCTTCAAGGTACAAGTTAAATTTGACATTCCCATATTTGAGGGTCAGATATATGCAGAAGCTGTAGATAAATGGTTAAATCTGCTACAAGGATATTTCCATTAATGACTTTTCCAGCCGGGAAAAGATCACTTTTCCGCTTCTTAAAGCAGCCCCCCACATCAAGGACTAGTGGGAAACCTACTGTGAGTAGAAGTATGAAAGTACGAACTCACTGTTTTTAGTTGCATTCACTTGGAACTCATTCTGGGATGCCATCAAGGAGCAGTACTACTCTATCGGGAGCTATGAGGATAAATACATAAAGTGGACAATGCTACGATAGGGAAGGGACCAAGATGTGTTGGAGTTTACCAAAGTTTTTCATACCCCTCGCATGAAGTTGGGTATCAAGGATTCTGAGAAGCATTTGGTTCTCAAGTATCACGGCTCCCTGCATAGGTACATCCATGACGAGATGGAATTCCTGGACATCTCCTCGCTCAGCACGACATACCGATATGCCATCAAGATCGAGCAAAAGTATAAATAGAAGAAGCGAGACTTTGGATCTGCGAATTCGAAGTAAGGGAAAGGTGCTCCCAAATCGTAGAACAAAGGACAAATCGAAGGCGGGGCGGCCCAAGACAACTTTCCAAAGCCGTAAGCAAATAATAATGCTGTGAAGCCAAAGAAGGACACAAGAAAGTGGTGTGAGTTCCATAAGAGCTCCACTCACAACACAAGTGAGTGTTGGGTCAAGCAATCACTAGTGCCCGAGCTAAAGGCTTCAGAATTAGATGCATATTCTGACTCTGAGTCAGAACCCGTCAAGGGGAATGACAAAGGGAAGCAGATTATCGATGCAGAGCCCAACTCCACCATTTCCACTACGAAGATCCAGAAGGAGGAACCCGAAGATCCAGAGGAGGAGGAACGCCTCTTCCACTCCCAGATGTGGGTAAAGGGTTCCCTGCTACAGTTCATTATTGACAGCGGGAGCCAAAAGAACCTCATTTCGATGGAGGTCATGAAGCAGTTGGGCTTATCGACCACATCACATCCACAACCGTACACCATCAGGTGGCTTCACCAAGGACGAGATGTTCGTGTGAGCCAGTAGTGTCACCTTCCATACAACATGAAGCCCTTCATAGATGAGGTATTATGTGACGTTGCTCCCCTTGATGTTTGTGATGTATTATTAGGCCAAAAATACTTATGGAAGCGACATGTTGTGTATGAGTCAAGGCCTCGTTTTGTTATTGTTACTTTGAGAAATAAGTTATACAGGATACCGGAGGTAGAACTGCCTACCGCTATCGCTTTGGTTACTACAAAACAATGCAGTAAGCTCATTTCCAAAAACGGAAAATTTGTTTTCCTGATGATACGCCCTTATGGAAAGAAGAAGATGGTGGGAACGGCCTCCAGACAAGGGCCCCTCCGCACAAAAAAAATAGATGGACAAGGTCGTGGCGGAGTACGAGGACATCTTCAACTCTCCCACAAGGGTGCCTATACACTGTCAGGTTGAGCATTCTATTGATCTGACCCCAGGTGCGTCGTTTCCCAATGGACCAATCTATCGGTTCTCCATTCTGGAGAACGACGAAATCAAGAGGCAGATTCAGGAGTTGCTGCAGAAAGGTCACATCTGTCCGAGTTCATCACCCTGTGGGAGCCCGATCGTGTTGGTACAGAAGAAGGATGGGACTTGGAGACTTTGCATTGACTATCGAGCACTGAACAAGATCACTGTCCTAAATAGGTACCCGATCCCACAGATTGATGACCTTTTGGACCAATTGAAGGGGGCAAAATATTTCAGCAGGATTGACTTGAAATCAGCGTATCACCAGGTACCAATTGGACCCTCCAATGTGTGGAAGATTACCTTCAAAGCTAAGGAGGGCATTTTTGAATGGTTGGTTATGCCTTTCGGGTTGAAGAATTCTCCTGCAACCTTCATGAGGCTGATGGATGACATCTTGCGGCCATTCACTAACTCATTTGTAGTGGTATACTTGGATGAAATCCTAATATTTATCTAGAGTTGGAAAGAACACCTCCACCACATCCGATAGGTTCTCCAAACACTACGGAAACACAAGCTATGTGCCAATTTGGAGAAATGCACTTTTGGCATGACCTAAGTTCAATATCTAGGATACATTATTGATGAAAGGGGGATGCATGTGGATCCAGCCAAGATCCAAGTATTCAGGATTGGCTAGCTCCAACCACTCTGACAGAGCTGCACAAATTTCTGGGTCTTGCCAATTTCTATCACAGGTTCGTGTTGGGATTCTTGCATATCACTTGGCCCTTGAGTCAAGTCACCAAGGGAAGAGCAAGAGAAAAATTCTTTTGGTATGAATCTCAACAGAAGGCATTCACAGAATTGAAATATCGCCTCTTCTTTGCACCAGTGCTCACACTACCAGACTTGCAGCAACCATTTGAGATCGAGACAGATGCCTCTAACTATGCTATTGGGGTAGTCAGTACTCAGTAGGGGCCAGGGGTTAAATTTGATGCTCGTATGCCCGTATTTCGCATTTTTACCCGTAAAATACATTTTAATCTAAAACCTCCACGTCATGCTCAACTTGCCATTCATTTTCAAAAACGTCATATTGACGGGCATGTTAAAAAATTAAAAGTAAAAAAAAAATTATAATTTTTTTTTAATATATATTTAATATGGTGTGAATAGTGTAACGTTATAAATTTATAATCTCCACAAGCTCCAAAGTCCAGACTCCGACTAGGGAAACTTGCAGCCGTACTCACTCCATTGAATTCACAAAAATTATTGGTGATTTTAGGGGCGAATGTTCGCCCTTTGGCGAAATTAAGGGGTTTTAAATTTTTAGTGGGCGAATATTTTGTATCATAGTACATTTTTACAAATCACCTCAAATAGCCCACCTTATTTTAAGGGAGAGGGTAAAAAAGGTAAATTTAGCCCTTGAAATTAGGAGTTACAACCTTCCATTCACCCATTTTCAGAATAGGTTTTATTTAAGTGAATCCATTCGCCCATTTTCAAGAATAGGTTTTATTTAAGTGAATCCTATGGGCCAAAGGCCCAAATACCATATTTGTAAAAGACGTATGGTAAATTAATAAAAATTTAAA
>APFE030302686.1:0-28652 GCA_000404065.3 Pinus taeda
GAAGATCATCCACCACAATGTCTCCAAAATCCTGCAGCAACCTCTGAACTTCTTCTGGCAAATCTGAAACCTGTGTGTGGAGTACCACTGCTCTTGGTCTTCTTATGACAGCAAAATTTATCTCGTTGTCCTCAATCTGTTTTATGAATTCTTTCCCACCTAACAGCAGTGCTTTCACTCCACTAGTTTCTGCTGTATTTTCCTCCTTGATGGGTACAAGCGTATGCTTGATCCCATCTTTCACAAACTTATAGCAGTTAGTTTTCCCATCATGAACTGCACTTCTGTCAAACTGCCAAGGTCATCCTAACAACAAATGAAAAACATCCATTGGCATGACATCGCAAAGGATCTTGTCCTTATACTTACCAATCTGAAACTCCACCTCACACTGTTCATCAACTAACAGTTGATGTCCCTTCTGTAGCCACGATACTTTGTAGGGAGTGGGATGTTTCAGCTTCTTTAATCCCAGCTTCTCCACCATCTCCACAGCTACCAGATTATCGGTACTCCCACTGTCAATGATCAACTTACAACATTTACCTCGTGACTTACAAACAGTGCGAAACAAGGCCTTTCGCTGATCTGGTTCTGCAACTTCCTTTGCTGGTTTTAACAGCACCTTATTTAACACCAAGGCTTCGCCTGTTTCGGGTGTATTCTCTGCTTCTTGAGGTGTCTCCTTCACATCCTCTGGCTGAGCAACATAGGTTCCTCTCCCGCCTGCTGGTTCACCTTCAGGACAGTCATATGACTTGTGTCCCAATTTATGACAACGGTAACACTGGACAGTTCCCCTGCCTCGACCAAATCCTCGTCCTCTCTGAGCTGGTCGTCCTTCCCTGTTGCTGTTGTCCTTATCTGTTGTACCAGCAGATTTGGAACTGCTGCCCTCCTCATTTGGGACTGCACCTCTACCTCTGCCATAAATCTTGCCTTTCCCCCTGCCAGAACCACCTCCTCTCTTGGTGTTCTGTTTCCTGTTTATTTTCTCCTCTGCCTTCAGCGCAAACTGATAGGCCTCATCCAACATCTGTGGTGAAAGGATACCAATTTCATCCAAAATCTCCCCTCTCAAGCCATTTACAAATCTGGCTGTTTTTTCTGAGGTATCTTCCACATACCCTGCTCGCAGATTCAATTTATAAAATTCCTCTGTAAACTCCTTAACAGTCATTCCTCTTTGTTTCAGGTTCTGTACCTGCCTGTACAACATAATCTGATAATCTTTCGGTAGGAACTTCTCCTTCAGCTTTGCTTCCATCCTGGCCCATTTCTTGATTGGCTGTTTGTTTAGTCTCTTCCTTTCCACTTGAACGTTGTCCCACCATAAGGACGCATGTCCTTTCACCTTGGTGGCGGCAAACTTCACTTGTTTGTCTTCACTGGTTTCCTCAAACTCAAAGAATTTATTAACTTCACTCAACCAATCTAACAACACATCTGCAGAAAAACTCCCGTCATAAGTAGGCAACTCATGTCTTGGCTTATGACTGGACAACAAAACTGACTTCAATAATCTAAGTTCCGGTGTCACTCCTTCATACTCATCCTCCTCTGGTTCAATTGTTTCTTCATCAATGTTATCTGCTGGGTTTCTTCTTCCCCCAGCTTCTATCACTGCCAATCTTTCATGCAAAACTCGTATCTCCTCTCGCAATCCAACATCTACTGGCCTGTGGACTACTCGTCCTCTTCCTCTTCCTCTTCCTCTTGCTTCACCTTCACCTTCTACCTGTTCCATTAGTTCTAACTCAAGAAACTAGCTCTGATACCACTTATGATGCCCTCCCGCCGTTAACAAAATATCTCTGACAAAAAGACCCGCGTCCGGACGATCTTTATGGTTGACTTTAATGTTGGTACTCTCCTCGAAAATGGTTTCAGGGTTTCTGGAAAGGTCTTGACCAATTGCCACCCACACTTGCCGGTTCTCTTCACACCAACCTGACTTTTGTCAACTCATGCTCCGTCATTTCGTCATTTTCGTTGTTCTGTCACGCCGAAAGCTTGCTCTGTCTGTGGGGAAACTCTGGTTCTCTGTTGTTCTGGTTCGAATACCGACTCTGTGGCTACCTCTAGTCTTCGATAGTTATGGGAGGTGAGATCTTGACGGCCTATGAAGGCACATTTGGCTCTGCACGATAACAACTGGTTAACTATATATTTGTCTGATTATTTTTTGATGTCAATACTGTTTCAATCTGGTTAATCGTTGGTTTCATTCCATGACAGGTCCTTTCTCCAAGCCCTGCGCTTCGTCCCTAATGTGCAGGTAAGGAATGGTTCCTTGTTATCGTATTTCCGCCTTTCTCCTTCAGATTCTAACCACCTCTGCCACCGGTCTTTCAGGGTTTTGTGGTTGTATTAGTATTCTTCTCGGCTCCCAGGTTTTCTGGTAAGACTCCTGGTCCCCTCTGGTTTTGCTTTAAACTTTAAACGCTCATATATGTATTTATACATGTCTCTAACCCGTTTTGGTTTGGTTACAGGTGAGTCCAGGTGACTGACCCGTGCTCGAGGTGTTCCTAATCAGCTTCTCCTCTCGGCTCTTTACGGGTAGCGTCTTCACATATATGACTGTAGCTATTTGTAGGTTATTTCTGGTTCTAGGGTAGTTCGCCTTTGCTGTGGAACAATAGGGTGCTCTGTTATCTGTGTAATGATTTCTCTTTGGCGTTGATTGTGGCCTCGGCCTTACTCCTGTAACATGATTGTCAGACTCTTTTTATTCAAACCCTTGTTGGGTTTTTATGGGCTTTTAAGCCGTCACACTATATAGAGTTGTTTGGTTATGTTCTGAATGGTTCAGGGTTTCGAACCCTCCTCCTGTCACTTTCTGTTTTCTCAGCTATGTAAACCCTAGGGTTTATCCAAACCCTTGTCTGTTGATTCCGTTGATGACTACGGCTGTAACTATTTTGGCTTCTGGTTATATATATATGTTGCTCGAAATTTTGTTCCGTTGATGGCTATGGCTGTAGCTGATTCGATTTCTAATCATACATATGTTACTCGAAACTCTGTTTCGAATCTCTGACCTTTTAATGGCCATTTTATTTGGCAAGGAAAAATGAATGTTCTGGACTGTGTTAATTTTGATTAACAATATATGAAAGAGACGTTTCGTTTGCATATGTATTCATTTCGGCATTAGATATATTTTCAATTGCAACATATAACTGGGTTTCGTTTTACCTGGAAATGTGAATGTTAGCCTGAACCCTCGTTCTATCTGTCATTGACATTTAAATGTTGTCTCTGCACTGTGCGTTAGCCTCGCTCTAGCTGTAATTTATCTGCATTGGCATTCTCGTTCTCTTGTCTGTAAATGGTAGTTGCAACTCTGTGTTGTTCGTTCCTCTTGTTCGGTTCTCCCCGACGGTCCTCTGTTTGCTGTTCTTACTTCAATTATTACACAGAAATTTATTATGATGCATGCACGTTAGTATTACAGTGATGATATAATATAATTTGAGAGAGATTGATGAAAAATATTTAGAGTGACTGTATATCTTTTTCTTTCTCTGTTCGAGGAATCCCGTACAATGACTATCTTCCTGTTTTTATCTTTAAGAAATATAACTGTTCTTTGAGGAAACTGCCCCAACAGAAAGTTAACTGTTTATCAGTTTTGTTTAACTGTCCCCAACTAATTTATCATTCTTAAAGAAACTAATCAATTATTTTTTCTGTTACTAATTCCTATTAAACAGTAACAGTGCTCCACTATAATTATCCTAATCCTATCAACCTTCAGACAGATAAAATAAAATAAACCAAGTAAAATAAAGCCACATAATTGACAAGCCCAACACTTGCCCAATTAAAATAAACGACTGTGTGTTCTGGTCTCTTCATGAGACTGTCAACCACTTTATGTCTCCTCAGAGCTGGATGCTCCTGCATCATATTAACTCTACTTAACCATGATTAATGGGAGTGCTACCATTGTAATAAATATTTTACAATTATGACTTAAGATAAATAGAAACATGAAATAGATGATATAAATTATGTTTTTAGTTGTAATTAATAGGGGTGAGACTATAATGAAATTGATTGTATAAAATAATGTGAGAGAGGTTTTCAATTACTATAGTTTAATGGTAGATTCGATTGATAATTATTATAGTTAAAATTGATGAACATCTCCATTATCTTTATTATTGAATTGTGTAGAATTTTTAAAACCATGATAATATGGTAGGATCATGAAATAGATTGTTTAGTTATTATTTTAAAAAATATATACAAACTAGGGCGAGAGTGGGGTGGAGGGTGGAGGGATATATTAGACTAAACATATATAATATTATGATGCATGGTTTAATATTTAGTCCACCCTCACCTTCACCTTCACACTAGGTGGGGACGAGGAAAATATATAATGTTATGGTATCACTAAATTTGGTAGTTGGTATATGTTAATGAAAAAATCTTGAAGTGTAGAAATTTGAAATGAAAAAAATAAGAGTGAAAGTGAAAATGATGAAATAGAAAACATTATTCATGTACTAAAATCTAATTTTAGAGTGATAACCATGAAAAAATGAACATGGTTTGTCTCATTAAACTAGAAAGATAAAATAATTTAGAGTTTGGTAGCTTGTATGTATTAATGATAGCATTTTTGAAATTTGGAATTTTGAAGTGGAAAAAAAATGAAAATGAAAATGAAAATAATGAAAAAAAAAACATGTAAAAAAGAAATTTTGATAAAAAGATAAAATTTTCTTTCATTAAAAATAATATTAAAAATATTTGAAATAAAAAATAAAATAACCTAAAATCATATAATTTTATAAATACTATATTCCAAATTATCCATAACTATTTCGAATTTAATAAAATCATAATATCAATTATATAAATTGTTTATCTATCATGATTCCTCGTAGTATATACAAATCAGTTTTATAGTTTTATATACATTGAATAATATATAATTACTAATAATATATTTCTATAAATAAATAATTTGATCGGTTTTAAAATAATATATAAATATCAATAATCATATTATTATAACAATTCAAATAAATAAAATATATAATATATAATATTTTTATTTATTTATTAAAAATTAAAAACAAGGAAAATAAAAGCGACTCAATCCACCCAAATCTAATCCCCAACTTTGACTTTGATGTGAAAGACAACTAAAAGCTTAACATTACCCGCACCCCATATAAATAGTGCTCAAATTCTTTTTGTAAAAGATTTTGTAGGTTGGAATATGACCAACCTTTGAACGAAAAAGGTAAAGTAACTTGGAACATGCTTCGTATTTTGATATTAAAAAGTATTATAGTTTGAAAATTTTTAATTTTCATAAATTTGAATTACTAAAAACTTAAAATTAGCTATAAAATTAATTATAAATAAGTTAATGTAAATAATATATATATTATATAATATATATATATATATATATATATATATATATATATTCCATAATAAGCTATTATCGATAGATTTGTGCAAGATTTGTTTGAATAAGATAATTTTTTCTTATAATTAATTCTCACTTTTAAATCACAAATGCAGAAAATATTTCATATAAAATTATGATAAAAAAAAAAACATTATCTCTTTTGGGTTTTCAAAAAAACATACAAACTTAACGTCAAAGCAGTTTTGGCTTTTCAAAAGATTCCGTTAACGTCACATACGTTTGAAAACAATAAAAAACCGCAACGTACTCAGTTACGTGTCCGGGCAGGATTTCATTGCTGTGAATATTAATCACATAAAAGGATGCACGCAACCGACAGGGTGGTGGACCAGACCCGACTGGACCCGGTTGCTGCCCCTGAATCCCATTTTCCTTGGGCGCCTTTTAGTTGACTTCATAGCAGTAAAGTCCAGCTGGTTACTTAGACAAACGGGAGCAGTTGGGAACGTGGGTCGACGAATGTCAGCTGCATGGATCCGCACTTTCATTGATTATATTTGAAAAGCCGTCGCCGTCGTATTCGGCGAGTCGTAATACCAGACGTTAAAATGCGAGTAGTCTACCGCCTTTCAAATTTGTTAGCAAATTATAGAAATTTATTTTTGTAAGATTTTGATAAAATTTGGTTTGAACTTTTGTAAATTTAAGTTATTTTTAAATTTCAAAATTTTAAATTTACAGTGAATTTTAAATTTACTATAAAGTGTATGGATCGGCATTTCTATTGATTATATTTGAAAAGTTTTTATATTTGGGGAGTTTTAGTAGTAGATTTTAAAATGCTACTTTTGACATTTGTTTTAAAATTATAGAAATTTTGATAAGATTTTGATAAAATTTGGTAGCAATTTTTGTAAATTTAAATTATTTTTAAACTTTAAAATTTAAAATAATTTCTCATATTACTAAATCTATTTCTACCATTAAAAAATTATTCAAACATTCTTACTATAGAAAAATTACGAAATTCCTAAAAGTTTGGACAGTCCAGGCAAATTTGAAAACTGGGTAAACGACGCCGTTGAGAGACTGCATTGTCAAAGTAAACAGCACAGAAACCAGCATTGTCAAAGTACCTTGTAGCCCAAGCGTCTTATGAACGGAATCACGAGCCAAATGTTTGAATATAAATAAAAGGGATTTTCCCTGACAGAAGCATGTGGCGATAAAATTTCACGACAGGTCACATCAGGTCACATTGACTCTACTCAAAATGTTGATTTATTCGTAACTTGTACCGAATAATCTTTTACAGTGGGAATTTTGCTAAAACTGATTTAAGTTGTAATCCTCTAAATTGACGGGTCTTTGCAATGACGAGAAATTTGCCGGAAATTTAGTTTTCTTTTGTGTGATATTTTCATTTTCACGAAAATTTCAAAGTCGTCTTCACCCATTCCGGTGCACGTTCTTTGTATTTGACTTTAGTTAATTAATCAAGTCGTCGTCATCCATTACGGTAAGCAATTTCTGAATTTGACTAATGGTCAAGGAATGATTTGGAATCTATTTATTATATTTGCAGGCTGCAAGTTGTGTTTGATGGTCCCAAGTTTGTTTTAGGTACGAGTGTTTGGATTGGATTGATATGATGCCTTTAATATTGGGTGGGGTTGGTGACATGATATTTTTTTATCATTTTGATATTAGTTTCATTTATGCTTTCATTATCATATTTAATAGGTAGAGTATGGCATGTGGTATTAAAACCATAAATTGGAATGTTGGGGATGTAACTATTTTACATGTCCTATTGGCATCACATACATGCAGGATACATGTCTAAAAATGCAGGATATTTTCCAATTGCCTTATGAATCACATACATGGGGAGAAATCTATTCCCTCATTACAAAGACTCTAGTTAGCCTTTGTACCAGTTCAAGAGTCAACAAATCCTTAGAGAAATTATCTAAACTGCCAGACAGAAAATCTATCTGCAGTAAATATGGATTAACAGTTGATGATCCATTAGTTAAAAGAAGAAAGTCTAGGAAAAAGGCCAAAAGAGAATTTAAAGAGACTTTCTATAAGAATAAAAGGAATTATCCGAAAAGTAAAAAGAAATATCCCACCAGGGATAAAGCCCCAAAAAGGAAAGGATATTATCGGTACATTCCAAAAACCCACTATTATAATCCCTCTAATATCCATTTACACTCATCCAAACAAGAAAAATGGAACAAGATAACATGTTGGGTTTGTGGACAGACAGGACATACTGCTTCAAGATGTCCTCGGGGTGAAGAATCCAAATTAGAAAGAGGGAAAAAGACAGCTGAATATGCCAAGAAAGCTAAGCAAGTTAAAAAGGAACATGCTAGTTCATTCTCCTGTCTCAGATGTAAGTCAAAACTACATCCCACAGAACACTGTCCAAATTTTCATATTGCAGCACAACATCAGGTAGAAGATTCATCTCTGGACTCCTTCAGTAGTACAGATGAGGAAATACAAGTAAATGTGGGACAGTTTAGTGATTCAGATACGTCAGAATGTTCTTACTCAGATTCTGATGAATGTGCATGCCATATTTTTTATAATGATTCTGAAGTGTCTGACAGCTCCAGCGAAGATGAACAAAGGACAAAGCCTGTCAAAGAAAAGGTCCTTATGGCATCCACTGAAGAAGAAGCTGAGATGAAAATCTTAGCCTAGATCAGAAATATGGAAGAAGGACCAATGAAAGATCGCCTAATCGAAGCTTTCACTGATCAGCTCAAATCCAAGGCTTCACGAGATACAGGTAAGAAGCCAATATTTGTTGATGCTTCATATGAAAGAAATACCAAATCTTTTCAAAGGCATCATCAAAAGCCAGGGAAAATAAGATCCCTGACATTAGGAGAAGTGAGCGGTGAAATCCACCAGCTCAAATCAGAAATCTCTGCTATTAAAGCACAGATAGCAGAATTGCAGAAAGGAAAAAAGATCGAAACAGAAGAAGAAGAAGAGTGGGATTCCAGGCACAATGAGATTGAAATTGCAGAAAGGAGACCAGATCCACATTTTGGTTTTCAGGATATGCGATTATTTACCATTACATATCAACAACATCATGTAAAGGTAAAAATCTGTATCCAAGATCAGGTATATTTTATGACTGCATTACTGGATTCTGGTGCTGATATTAACATTCTGAACATTAAAAACATCCCAGCAAGATTTTGGGTTTCTGCAGAAAGAGAAGTGGTTGGACTAGGGAACAAAAAGCTTAAATATGAAATCCCTAGAGCTTCTCTATGTTTTGACTCTCATTGTGTGTACATGAAATTTGCTATTGCCGACATACCTGTTGATTGCATATTAGGTAATGTCTTTTTAGCTGCAGTAGAACCACATGGTTCTACAAGAGTGAAGGGAAATAAATCCGGTTATTTCATCTCCGTACCCACATCCAGGGGTACAAGAAAAAGAATTGAGCTCCCATATGTTTCTACTCCTCGGGTCTCCACCATGGTCCAAGCCATGCAAAAATTGGACAAAGCAGAATCCTTGCTAACTGATCTTAAAGATTTGAAGAGCCAGCTGAGAATTGAAGACCAGCTGAAACAGCCACAGGTAAAGAAAAGGATTCTAGAACTTAAAGAAAAATTGGCAAAGAAGTGTTGCTCAGAAGAGCCCAATGCTTTCTGGCATAGGAAGCAACATACAATCAGATTGCCATACAAAGAAGGATACAAAGGTAAGCCCTGCAAAAGTAGAGCAATACCAATGAGCAAGGAATACAGAATATTGTGTCAACAAGAGATTCAGCAACTGCTTAATAGAGGTTTAATCAGAGAATCCACTAGTCCCTGGAACTGCTATGGGTTCTATGTGAACAAAAGAGCAGAACAGATTAGAGGAGTTCCCAGGCTTGTCATAAACTATAAACCTCTAAATTCAGTCTTAGCAGATGATACATATCCAATTCCACATAAAGGAGACTTAATCAGAAGAATTGCAGGAGCAAAGATATTTTCCAAGTTTGATTTAAAAGCTGGATTTTGGCAGGTTGCTATTTATGAGGAAGATAAATTCAAAACTGCTTTCAGTGTCCCTGCAGGGCATTATGAGTGGAATGTCATGCCCTTCGGACTCAAAAATGCTCCATCCAAATTCCAGAAAGTTATGGATGATATCTTCAAACCATACTTTGATTGGATGCTTGTATATATAGATGATGTTTTGATTTTTTCTAGAAATCTTGATGATCATTTTAAACATGTAAATATTTTTATGAAATTAGTCCGAAGAAATGGTCTTGTACTTAGTAAGAAGAAGATGGAATTGTTTCAGACTTCTGTCAAATTTTTGGGACACCAGATTTCAAACGGTCAGATATCTCTACAACAGCATGCAATTGAGTTTGCAGACAAATTTCCAGATGTCTTAAAGGATAAGACACAGCTGCAAAGGTTCCTTGGATGTCTAAATTATGTAAGCAGTTTCTATCAAGACTGTGCTACTGACAGAAAATTGCTCAATCCAAGAACTGGTAAAAATCCTCCTCCATGGACAGAGAAGCACACCAGGGCAGTTCAAGAAATCAAGGCAAAGGTAAAATCATTGCCCATTTTATATATTGCAGATGATGAAGCTTTCAAGATTGTAGAATCTGATGCCAGTAATATTGGTTGGGGTGGAATTCTGAAACAAAGAATTGGTGAAGAGGAACAAGTAGTTCAGTTTGCCTCAGGTGTCTGGAACCCAACTGAACAGAAATATTCTGTTATTGAAAGAGAGGTAAAAGCTGCTTGGAATTGTATCAGCAAATTTGCAGTTTATCTTATTAATAAATCATTTCTCCTCAGGACAGATGCCTCAGCCTTGAAGAAAGTCTTGGCTAAAGATATTAAGAAACCAGAAGAAGCAAAGTTTGCCAGATGGCAAGCATTATTTGCAAATTTTGATTTTTCTGTTGAGCACATTAAAGGTGAACAAAATTGCCTCCCTGATTTTCTCAGCCGAGAATATCTTGAAAAAGATATTGCACAAGTCATGATGATTGTCACTGAATGGGATCCAAGCCAGAAATGTGAAGTTTTGAGAACTATCCCAGATAACCAAGACTGGGAAACATACAAAAATAGCTGGAAGCCTACATGGCAACTACGGAATACAAAAGTTCTTGATGCAGATCTCCAGCCACATGCAGATCTTCAACATTATGTCCCAGAAAGAAGAATATATCCAAAAGGAAGAAAATGGATCCATGACATGATATATACTAAAGCAAAGGCTGATGCAAGGACAGCAAGAGAGGCATTAGAATCAAATTTCCATGACATTGGACGGATTGGTCACCACGGCGACAGCAATACCAGAATATATGGGGCATACTTTTGTATTTATCGTACAAGAGATTTATGGGAAAATCTTTCATACATCCAGCAAGGAGCAAGATGGCCAAGAAATGACCCAAAGATAATATTCCTAGATACAGTCTACAATTTCCAGGATTATAAAAAGTTATGGTGGGATTTTATGAATGTAGATGATAAAACAGACACCCACTATACAAAATTAAAATTCAGCACAATGGCAGCCTCACAAAATAATCAGCAATGTGGTTCAGAAATTGGTGGACAGATTACGGAGTCAACAGAACAGCTATGGATCCTGTGTACCATGAAGGATTTCAAAGAAGACACTGTCAGAAATGTTTTGATTACAACATTGGAGATTGCTATCATCGCATCTACAACACAGTCAGAGAAATGACAGTCAAAGAATGGGACCCATTCCACATGACTAATTATGCTCTCCATGAATATATGGTAGATCATTTAGAATGGTGCGTGCTAACCAAAGTGCAACATCAGATCATACTGGGAAAACCAATGATTGTCCGGCGGATATATACTAAGGCTTGTGATGATTTGCTTTACAAGAGGGAAAGATTCCCTGATTTTTCTTTATTTTGAATAAGTACCAGTCACAAGGGCTTAATTGTGGCCAGTGTTCCCGTGGGCTTTACTGTTCAAAAGCCTCCACAGTGTAAATATTCTCTCATAGTCTTTTCTCGTGGGCTTTTTGTACAAAAGTATCCACTGTGTAGCCCACTATAGGCCTGGTTTTAGTACAAGAATCTTTTCTTTCAAAGATTTATCACATGCATTACCCGAAAGCAATAATTCGGCTTGGCCCGAATATTTGTGCAGACGTTGCTTTGATAAAAAGACAAAAATGAAATGATTCTTGAGGTCCTTTCGGTCTGCATAACAGTAATGTTTGTCCCCCCCTCTATTACTATATAAAGAAGGGTAAGGCTCATTACGAGGGCATCGGGTCTTAGAGTTATCGAGTCTTAGTCTTGAGTGTTTGAGTCGAGTATTCTCCTGCTCTGCATCTGCGGATATTCAATCCGACCTGCTTGCATCACGAGTAATTACTCAAAGTCCTTAGTTGATTCGAGAAGCCTGCGTATCAGTGTGCTCGGCACTGGTAAGAACCTAAAGTGGCCGAATCATTAGAAGAGTCAAGTCTGGTGTTTAAAGTCTGATTCTGAGATAGAGCCTATATCTTGCCAGAAGCCTCCGGTAGTAACTTGCTTATGATTAAGCTGTGAAAAGTCCGGAAAAAGCAAGACTAGTCTGTTTCTAGAAAGAATCAATCTCTGTAAAAGCTCTGTGAGCATTCTGTAAGAAATTTCCATTCTGAAATAAAATGAGTATTCCATTTTCATCTCTGAGTACCTCTGTGCATCTATAAAGAATCCGCTGTGATAGTAGTTCTCTCTGAGCTTTCGTCCGAAGTTCGCAGGAAGTTCGCCAAAGGATCGAAGGGACGCCAAGACCGTGTAAGGCGAGGAAGCCGTTGTGAAGGTCGCTAGTGCGAGAAAGATCTGAGTAGGTTCACCACTGGTTCACCAGGAGTTGGCTATCAGAAAGAATTTACAGACACAGAGAAAGAGCAAGCTTGTGACAGAAGCCCCTGCTAAGCTAGAAATTGGTATCAGAGCCAGTAACGTCTGGTTCAAGAGGTTGGTACTCAAAATCACTCTTTATTTCAAAGAATGGATTCATTCAGAAAGTCTGTCTCATTCCGAGAGCTTGAAGAAGATTCTCATCCAGAAAACAATATGCTTAAAGACATTTTTGAAAGTAATTCAAACAGAACTTTGAATTCTGTAGAAAAGACATATGAAGAAAGTCAGCCGTCTGCTAGATGGGCTCTCCCAGATATTACACCCTCAGAAGTCTATAGTGACTTGTCTCCGTTTCATTTAGTTGCTGCCTCTAGAATTAGTATTAAAGAATCAGTCAGTCAAGTAGAAGAAAATTCAGATAGCATACAGACTATCCAATTACTTGATCCGAAATCTCTACAAGCAGAAGCAAAAAGATTGAAAACAAATTATGTACATCTTGGCTGTATTAGAGTCGGTATTAATCCTTTAGTCCACAAAGGATTGAAAACTTTTGTGCTTGCAACTGTCAGAGATCTGACACATAACAAATATACAGACTCTATCATTGGTGGAATAGTTGCTCCTTTATCTGATGGCCCAGTCTACTTCGACTGTTATCCTAATTTCTCTGTCTATACTTTTGATGAAACTATCCAGGATATTCTTCAGTTGCAAATCCATACCACTGGATTTAACATGAAGAAAAAGAGAAATAATATTGCCATCCAAACTAAAGCCTGTCTAAGACACACCAACACTCTGTGGCCAGCCATCCGGCACACCCCAAGTCGAGATTCTAAGTCAAGTGTTGTTGTGAAAACAGATCCAAAGAATCAAAAAGTTGAACATCATTTGATAAAATGGGAAACCTTAGAATTCCCAGAACATTGGACTGTTAATCATTCCAGGCCTCTACCTCCAATGAATATCACTTCAGCCAATATCACAGAAAATGCTTCTTGTGCAGTTATATCTTTTCCCCGAAGATCGACCATCGATCGTCAAGGAATAGAAGCTGCTTGCAAAATGTCAAAATATTACAGAGATCCCTCTACTGTAGATACTGCTTGTTCATCATCCTCTTCTTGTCGTCACTCACAGCTTTTTGAACTTGCCCAACTTGTAAATTTCTCATCCTTAGAAGTAAAGTGTCCTGAATGTACAAACATCATCAATCTTTTGAGTTTGGCAGAACAGAATATCCATCTGCATCATAATCCCAGAACTGGCACTGCTCCTCCCTCCACTTCTATCAGTTCATGTCCAAATCCTAAATGTTCAGATATACCTTTTCCACATGAGTCTGAACCAGATACTGATCATGTCTTCACTACTGATCATGTACTCATGGTGCATTCAATAGAAGAAGAAGATCCTAGGCTTACACAAATGATTTGTCTGATGAGACCAGCAAAGCCTAGATATGGATTGGGAAAAATAGAAATGTCAGAACTGATTCCTGAGTGTAGATTCAAACAGATCCCCTCTGACTACAAAAAACCTGCAGTCATGGAGATGCATAAATTCTTTGCACTCATGGATGGATGTCCAAAATCACAGATCAGTGCACAGTGGATGAAAGAAATGTTAAATTGGGATTTACTCACAAATCCCCAGGCAGATGAATTTGACAAAGGATACACCCCAGACTAGAAAAGAAAAATGGCTATAGATTGGAAAAGATATATGGAAATTAATAACGAATGGATATCTTTTTATTCCTGGAAAAATAGGATAGCTCCTATAAATGTTCTGACTGGTAGCTCTTCCAGCAATGTTCCTGATAAACATGGGTGGACTGCACTTGATGGTTCCATAGTGGAAACTTCCACTACCTTTCCCCCATATAAAGGAATAATTTTAGGAGAAAAATCCAATGCAGCCAAAGCCATTCCTCTTGTCCAGAAAGATGACAACGCCTTAGGAATCGATGGAAGGATTCAAAAGGCCAGTGAACAGATAAACTGGACAAACACTGCTTTAAAAGGTCTGGAAATGAACATTGCAAAATCAGATGAAGTGAAGAAACAGATTGATGTTGTACAGTCTTCTTTTAATAGTGTAAATTCCTGTTTAAATAGCATTCAGTTTGATTCTAGCATGACTCGGTCATACACCAAAGAGTCATTGACAAAGATTGAAGAATTGGGAGAAAGTCTAGTTGGTCACATTGGAATAACTAAGACAATCCTCTCTGGCTTAAATGAAAAATTTGATAAGATGCAGATCACAAAAGTAGAAAAGCCAGTCCCCAGTTCATTTTTGGTTAAGAGAAATATCCAGATTGAACATTCCATAAAAAATGTGGAAAAATTCCCTTTGTTGTTTCCCAAGGAAACCAAAGAAGAAGGATCTGAAAAAATCACGATAACTTGGAAAATATCTTTGCTCCTGCAATTCTTCTGATTAAGTCTCCTTTATGTGGAATTGGATATGTATCATCTGCTAAGACTGAATTTAGAGGTTTATAGTTTATGACAAGCCTCGGAACTCCTCTAATCTGTTCTGCTCTTTTGTTCACATAGAACCCATAGCAGTTCCAGGGACTAGTGGATTCTCTGATTAAACCTCTGTTAAGCAGTTGCTGAATCTCTTGTTGACACAATATTCTGTATTCCTTGCTCATTGGTATTGCTCTACTTTTGCAGGGCTTACCTTTGTATCCTTCTTTGTATGGCAATCTGATTGTATGTTGCTTCCTATGCCAGAAAGCATTGGGCTCTTCTGAGCAACACTTCTTTGCCAATTTTTCTTTAAGTTCTAGAATCCTTTTCTTTACCTGTGGCTGTTTCAGCTGGTCTTCAATTCTCAGCTGGCTCTTCAAATCTTTAAGATCAGTTAGCAAGGATTCTGCTTTGTCCAATTTTTGCATGGCTTGGACCATGGTGGAGACCCGAGGAGTAGAAACATATGGGAGCTCAATTCTTTTTCTTGTACCCCTGGATGTGGGTACGGAGATGAAATAACCGGATTTATTTCCCTTCACTCTTGTAGAACCATGTGGTTCTACTGCAGCTAAAAAGACATTACCTAATATGCAATCAACAGGTATGTCTGCAATAGCAAATTTCATGTACACACAATGAGAGTCAAAACATAGAGAAGCTCTAGGGATTTCATATTTGAGCTTTTTGTTCCCTAGTCCAACCACTTCTCTTTCTGCAGAAACCCAAAATCTTGCTGGGATGTTTTTAATGTTCAGAATGTTAATATCAGCACCAGAATCCAGCAATGCAGTCATAAAATATACCTGATCTTGGATACAGATTTTTACCTTTACATGATGTTGTTGATATGTAATGGTAAATAATCGCATATCCTGAAAACCAAAATGTGGATCTGGTCTCCCTTCTGCAATTTCAATCTCATTGTGCCTGGAATCCCACTCTTCTTCTTCTTCTGTTTCGATCTTTTTTCCTTTCTGCAATTCTGCTATCTGTGCTTTAATAGCAGAGATTTCTGATTTGAGCTGGTGGATTTCACCGCTCACTTCTCCTAATGTCAGGGATCTTATTTTCCCTGGCTTTTGATGATGCCTTTGAAAAGATTTGGTATTTCTTTCATATGAAGCATCAACAAATATTGGCTTCTTACCTGTATCTCGTGAAGCCTTGGATTTGAGCTGATCAGTGAAAGCTTCGATTAGGCGATCTTTCATTGGTCCTTCTTCCATATTTCTGATCTGGGCTAAGATTTTCATCTCAGCTTCTTCTTCAGTGGATGCCATAAGGACCTTTTCTTTGACAGGCTTTGTCCTTTGTTCATCTTCGCTGGAGCTGTCAGACACTTCAGAATCATTATAAAAAATATGGCATGCACATTCATCAGAATCTGAGCAAGAACATTCTGACGTATCTGAATCACTAAACTGTCCCACATTTACTTGTATTTCCTCATCTGTACTACTGAAGGAGTCCAGAGATGAATCTTCTACCTGATGTTGTGCTGCAATATGAAAATTTGGACAGTGTTCTGTGGGATGTAGTTTTGACTTACATCTGAGACAGGAGAATGAACTAGCATGTTCCTTTTTAACTTGCTTAGCTTTCTTGGCATATTCAGCTGTCTTTTTCCCTCTTTCTAATTTGGATTCTTCACCCTGAGGACATCTTGAAGCAGTATGTCCTGTCTGTCCACAAACCCAACATGTTATCTTGTTCCATTTTTCTTGTTTGGATGAGTGTAAATGGATATCAGAGGGATTATAATAGTGGGTTTTTGGAATGTACCGATAATATCCTTTCCTTTTTGGGGCTTTATCCCTGGTGGGATATTTCTTTTTACTTTTCGGATAATTCCTTTTATTCTTATAGAAAGTCTCTTTAAATTCTCTTTTGGCCTTTTTCCTAGACTTTCTTCTTTTAACTAATGGATCATCAACTGTTAATCCATATTTACTGCAGATAGATTTTCTGTCTGGCAGTTTAGATAATTTCTCTAAGGATTTGTTGACTCTTGAACTGGTACAAAGGCTAACTAGAGTCTTTGTAATGAGGGAATAAATTTCTCCCCATGTATGTGATTCATAAGGCAATTGGAAAATATCCTGCATTTTTAGATAGTCAACAAACCTGGAAGGTAGAGCAGCAAGATATACCTGTTTCCAAAGAAGATTTTTGGAATCCTTCACTTCATAAATCCGCTGCATCCAGTCTCGATGAAAATCATCATATTGAGACATTTTATGGCATTTGAGGTTCATTAGAATAACCTCATGCTTATCTGCTATTTCAACTTCACAGCCACACCAATGCTCCAAAATCATTGATGTCAAGGCACCAATCATATTGTTTGTCACAGTGCCATCTTGGTTGTGAATTACATCTCCCTTTTCATCTTTTAAGACTTCAGCCTCCATGGTCTCAATCAACTTTGGAGATGACTCTGCTTCCCACCATCTGAGAAGAGTACCTGTAAAACACTGGATGATAGTTTTACAAGCATCGACTTCTGATTTTCCTCTTAAACACATGAGTTTATATTCTGTATACATGATGTCAATCATTTGACGAATTTGACCTACACTCATGTTGTCTATATTCCATTCTCTATGGGAATCAGGGAAAAAAATATGTGCTTCAGGCATTTTCCCTTTTCCTTCTATATCTGGTGCAGAGTATCTGTTATATCTATGCTCAAGGGGCTGTCTATGCTCAAGAGGCTCATAAATCGGGAGGATTTGAGCTTCTGGTTCTTCGAATAAGGAAGCTATCGTGATTTTTTCAGATCCTTCTTCTTTGGTTTCCTTGGGAAACAACAAAGGGAATTTTTCCACATTTTTTATGGAATGTTCAATCTGGATATTTCTCTTAACCAAAAATGAACTGGGGACTGGCTTTTCTACTTTTGTGATCTGCATCTTATCAAATTTTTCATTTAAGCCAGAGAGGATTGTCTTAGTTATTCCAATGTGACCAACTAGACTTTCTCCCAATTCTTCAATCTTTGTCAATGACTCTTTGGTGTATGACCGAGTCATGCTAGAATCAAACTGAATGCTATTTAAACAGGAATTTACACTATTAAAAGAAGACTGTACAACATCAATCTGTTTCTTCACTTCATCTGATTTTGCAATGTTCATTTCCAGACCTTTTAAAGCAGTGTTTGTCCAGTTTATCTGTTCACTGGCCTTTTGAATCCTTCCATCGATTCCTAAGGCGTTGTCATCTTTCTGGACAAGAGGAATGGCTTTGGCTGCATTGGATTTTTCTCCTAAAATTATTCCTTTATATGGGGGAAAGGTAGTGGAAGTTTCCACTATGGAACCATCAAGTGCGGTCCACCCATGTTTATCAGGAACATTGCTGGAAGAGCTACCAGTCAGAACATTTATAGGAGCTATCCTATTTTTCCAGGAATAAAAAGATATCCATTCGTTATTAATTTCCATATATATTTTCCAATCTATAGCCATTTTTCTTTTCTGGTCTGGGGTGTATCCTTTGTCAAATTCATCTGCCTGGGGATTTGTGAGTAAATCCCAATTTAACATTTCTTTCATCCACTGTGCACTGATCTGTGATTTTGGACATCCATCCATGAGTGCAAAGAATTTATGCATCTCCATGACTGCAGGTTTTTTGTAGTCAGAGGGGATCTGTTTGAATCTACACTCAGGAATCAGTTCTGACATTTCTATTTTTCCCAATCCATATCTAGGCTTTGCTGGTCTCATCAGACAAATCATTTGTGTAAGCCTAGGATCTTCTTCTTCTATTGAATGCACCATGAGTACATGATCAGTAGTGAAGACATGATCAGTATCTGGTTCAGACTCATGTGGAAAAGGTATATCTGAACATTTAGGATTTGGACATGAACTGATAGAAGTGGAGGGAGGAGCAGTGCCAGTTCTGGGATTATGATGCAGATGGATATTCTGTTCTGCCAAACTCAAAAGATTGATGATGTTTGTACATTCAGGACACTTTACTTCTAAGGATGAGAAATTTACAAGTTGGGCAAGTTCAAAAAGCTTTGAGTGACGACAAGAAGAGGATGATGAACAAGCAGTATCTACAGTAGAGGGATCTCTGTAATATTTTGACATTTTGCAAGCAGCTTCTATTCCTTGACGATCGATGGTCGATCTTCGGGGAAAAGATATAACTGCACAAGAAGCATTTTCTGTGATATTGGCTGAAGTGATATTCATTGGAGGTAGAGGCCTGGAATGATTAACAGTCCAATGTTCTGGGAATTCTAAGGTTTCCCATTTTATCAAATGATGTTCAACTTTTTGATTTTTTGGATCTGTTTTCACAACAACACTTGACTTAGAATCTCGACTTGGGGTGTGCCGGATGGCTGGCCACAGAGTGTTGGTGTGTCTTAGACAGGCTTTAGTTTGGATGGCAATATTATTTCTCTTTTTCTTCATGTTAAATCCAATGGTATGGATTTGCAACTGGAGAATATCCTGGATAGTTTCATCAAAAGTATAGACAGAGAAATTAGGATAACAGTCGAAGTAGACTGGGCCATCAGATAAAGGAGCAACTATTCCACCAATGATAGAGTCTGTATATTTGTTATGTGTCAGATCTCTGACAGTTGCAAGCACAAAAGTTTTCAATCCTTTGTGGACTAAAGGATTAATACCGATTCTAATACAGACTCTGATACCAATTTCTAGCAGGGGCTTCTGTCACAAGCTTGCTCTTTCTCTGTGTCTGTAATTTCTTTCTGATAGCCAACTCCTGGTGAACCAATGGTGAACCTACTCAGATCTTTCTCGCACTAGCGACCTTCACAACGGCTTCCTCGCCTTACACGGTCTTGGCGTCCCTTCGATCCTTTGGCGAACTTCCTGCGAACTTCGGACGAAAGCTCAGAGAGAATTACTATCACAGCGGATACTTTATAGATGCACAGAGGTACTCAGAGATGAAAATGGAATACTCATTTTATTTCAGAATGGAAATTTCTTACAGAATGCTCACAGAGCTTTTACAGAGATTGATTCTTTCTAGAAACAGACTAGTCTTGCTTTTTCCGGACTTTTCACAGCTTAATCATAAGCAAGTTACTACCGGAGGCTTCTGGCAAGATATAGGCTCTATCTCAGAATCAGACTTTAAACACCAGACTTGACTCTTCTAATGATTCGGCCACTTTAGGTTCTTACCAGTGCCGAGCACACTGATACGCAGGCTTCTCGAATCAACTAAGGACTTTGAGTAATTACTCGTGATGCAAGCAGGTCGGATTGAATATCCGCAGATGCAGAGCAGGAGAATACTCGACTCAAACACTCAAGACTAAAACTCGATAACTCTAAGACCCGATGCCCTCGTAATGAGCCTTACCCTTCTTTATATAGTAATAGAGGGGGGGACAAACATTACTGTTATGCAGACCGAAAGGACCTCAAGAATCATTTCATTTTTGTCTTTTTATCAAAGCAACGTCCGCACAAATATTCGGGCCAAGCCGAATTATTGCTTTCAGGTAATGCATGTGATAAATCTTTGAAAGAAAAGATTCTTGTACTAAAACCACTCCTATAGTGGGCTACACAGTGGATACTTTTGTACAAAAAGCCCACGAGAAAAGACTATGAGAGAATATTTACACTGTGGAGGCTTTTGAACAGTAAAGCCCACGGGAACACTGGCCACAATTAAGCCCTTGTGACTGGTACTTATTCAAAATAAAGAAAAATCAGGGAATCTTTCCCTCTTGTAAAGCAAATCATCACAAGCCTTAGTATATATCCGCCGGACAATCATTGGTTTTCCCAGTATGATCTGATGTTGCACTTTGGTTAGCACGCACCATTCTAAATGATCTACCATATATTCATGGAGTGCATAATTAGTCATGTGGAATGGGTCCCACTCTTTGACTGTCATTTCTCTGACTGTGTTGTAGATGCGATGATAGCAATCTCCAATGTTGTAATCAAAACATTTCTGACAGTGTCTTCTTTGAAATCCTTCATGGTACACAGGATCCATAGCTGTTCTGTTGACTCCGTAATCTGTCCACCAATTTCTGAACCACATTGCTGATTATTTTGTGAGGCTGCCATTGTGCTGAATTTTAATTTTGTATAGTGGGTGTCTGTTTTATCATCTACATTCATAAAATCCCACCATAACTTTTTATAATCCTGGAAATTGTAGACTGTATCTAGGAATATTATCTTTGGGTCATTTCTTGGCCATCTTGCTCCTTGCTGGATGTATGAAAGATTTTCCCATAAATCTCTTGTACGATAAATACAAAAGTATGCCCCATATATTCTGGTATTGCTGTCGCCGTGGTGACCAATCCGTCCAATGTCATGGAAATTTGATTCTAATGCCTCTCTTGCTGTCCTTGCATCAGCCTTTGCTTTAGTATATATCATGTCATGGATCCATTTTCTTCCTTTTGGATATATTCTTCTTTCTGGGACATAATGTTGAAGATCTGCATGTGGCTGGAGATCTGCATCAAGAACTTTTGTATTCCGTAGTTGCCATGTAGGCTTCCAGCTATTTTTGTATGTTTCCCAGTCTTGGTTATCTGGGATAGTTCTCAAGACTTCACATTTCTGGCTTGGATCCCATTCAGTGACAATCATCATGACTTGTGCAATATCTTTTTCAAGATATTCTCGGCTGAGAAAATCAGGGAGGCAATTTTGTTCACCTTTAATGTGCTCAACAGAAAAATCAAAATTTGCAAATAATGCTTGCCATCTGGCAAACTTTGCTTCTTCTGGTTTCTTAATATCTTTAGCCAAGACTTTCTTCAAGGTTGAGGCATCTGTCCTGAGGAGAAATGATTTATTAATAAGATAAACTGCAAATTTGCTGATACAATTCCAAGCAGCTTTTACCTCTCTTTCAATAACAGAATATTTCTGTTCAGTTGGGTTCCAGACACCTGAGGCAAACTGAACTACTTGTTCCTCTTCACCAATTCTTTGTTTCAGAATTCCACCCCAACCAATATTACTGGCATCAGATTCTACAATCTTGAAAGCTTCATCATCTGCAATATATAAAATGGGCAATGATTTTACCTTTGCCTTGATTTCTTGAACTGCCCTGGTGTGCTTCTCTGTCCATGGAGGAGGATTTTTACCAGTTCTTGGATTGAGCAATTTTCTGTCAGTAGCACAGTCTTGATAGAAACTGCTTACATAATTTAGACATCCAAGGAACCTTTGCAGCTGTGTCTTATCCTTTAAGACATCTGGAAATTTGTCTGCAAACTCAATTGCATGCTGTTGTAGAGATATCTGACCGTTTGAAATCTGGTGTCCCAAAAATTTGACAGAAGTCTGAAACAATTCCATCTTCTTCTTACTAAGTACAAGACCATTTCTTCGAACTAATTTCATAAAAATATTTACATGTTTAAAATGATCATCAAGATTTCTAGAAAAAATCAAAACATCATCTATATATACAAGCATCCAATCAAAGTATGGTTTGAAGATATCATCCATAACTTTCTGGAATTTGGATGGAGCATTTTTGAGTCCGAAGGGCATGACATTCCACTCATAATGCCCTGCAGGGACACTGAAAGCAGTTTTGAATTTATCTTCCTCATAAATAGCAACCTGCCAAAATCCAGCTTTTAAATCAAACTTGGAAAATATCTTTGCTCCTGCAATTCTTCTGATTAAGTCTCCTTTATGTGGAATTGGATATGTATCATCTGCTAAGACTGAATTTAGAGGTTTATAGTTTATAACAAGCCTGGGAACTCCTCTAATCTGTTCTGCTCTTTTGTTCACATAGAACCCATAGCAGTTCCAGGGACTAGTGGATTCTCTGATTAAACCTCTGTTAAGCAGTTGCTGAATCTCTTGTTGACACAATATTCTGTAATCCTTGCTCATTGGTATTGCTCTACTTTTGCAGGGCTTACCTTTGTATCCTTCTTTGTATGGCAATCTGATTGTATGTTGCTTCCTATGCCAGAAAGCATTGGGCTCTTCTGAGCAACACTTCTTTGCCAATTTTTCTTTAAGTTCTAGGATCCTTTTCTTTACCTGTGGTTGTTTCAGCTGGTCTTCAATTCTCAGCTGGCTCTTCAAATCTTTAAGATCAGTTAGCAAGGATTCTGCTTTGTCCAATTTTTGCATGGCTTGGACCATGGTGGAGACCCGAGGAGTAGAAACATATGGGAGCTCAATTCTTTTTCTTGTACCCCTGGATGTGGGTACGGAGATGAAATAACCGGATTTATTTCCCTTCACTCTTGTAGAACCATGTGGTTCTACTGCAGCTAAAAAGACATTACCTAATATGCAATCAACAGGTATGTCGGCAATAGCAAATTTCATGTACACACAATGAGAGTCAAAACATAGAGAAGCTCTAGGGATTTCATATTTAAGCTTTTTGTTCCCTAGTCCAACCACTTCTCTTTCTGCAGAAACCCAAAATCTTGCTGGGATGTTTTTAATGTTCAGAATGTTAATATCAGCACCAGAATCCAGTAATGCAGTCATAAAATATACCTGATCTTGGATACAGATTTTTACCTTTACATGATGTTGTTGATATGTAATGGTAAATAATCGCATATCCTGAAAACCAAAATGTGGATCTGGTCTCCCTTCTGCAATTTCAATCTCATTGTGCCTGGAATCCCACTCTTCTTCTTCTTCTGTTTCGATCTTTTTTCCTTTCTGCAATTCTGCTATCTGCGCTTTAATAGCAGAGATTTCTGATTTGAGCTGGTGGATTTCACCGCTCACTTCTCCTAATGTCAGGGATCTTATTTTCCCTGAAGAAGAAGCTGAGATGAAAATCTTAGCCCAGATCAGAAATATGGAAGAAGGACCAATGAAAGATCGCCTAATCGAAGCTTTCACTGATCAACTCAAATCCAAGGCTTCACGAGATACAGGTAAGAAGCCAATATTTGTTGATGCTTCATATGAAAGAAATACCAAATCTTTTCAAAGACATCATCAAAAGCCAGGGAAAATAAGATCCCTGACATTAGGAGAAGTGAGCGGTGAAATCCACCAGCTCAAATCAGAAATCTCTGCTATTAAAGCACAGATAGCAGAATTGCAGAAAGGAAAAAAGATCGAAACAGAAGAAGAAGAAGAGTGGGATTCCAGGCACAATGAGATTGAAATTGCAGAAGGGAGACCAGATCCACATTTTGGTTTTCAGGATATGCGATTATTTACCATTACATATCAACAACATCATGTAAAGGTAAAAATCTGTATCCAAGATCAGGTATATTTTATGACTGCATTGCTGGATTCTGGTGCTAATATTAACATTCTGAGCATTAAAAACATCCCAGCAAGATTTTGGGTTTCTGCAGAAAGAGAAGTGGTTGGACTAGGGAACAAAAAGCTCAAATATGAAATCCCTAGAGCTTCTCTATGTTTTGACTCTCATTGTGTGTACATGAAATTTGCTATTGCAGACATACCTGTTGATTGCATATTAGGTAATGTCTTTTTAGCTGTAGTAGAACCACATGGTTCTACAAGAGTAAAGGGAAATAAATCCGGTTATTTCATCTCCGTACCCACATCCAGGGGTACAAGAAAAAGAATTGAGCTCCCATACGTTTCTACTCCTCGGGTCTCCACCATGGTCCAAGCCATGCAAAAATTGGACAAAGCAGAATCCTTGCTAACTGATCTTAAAGATTTGAAGAGCCAGCTGAGAATTGAAGACCAGTTGAAACAACCACCGGTAAAGGAAAGGATCCTAGAACTTAAAGAAAAATTGGCAAAGAAGTGTTGCTCAGAAGAGCCCAATGCTTTCTGGCATAGGAAGCAACATACAATCAGATTGCCATACAAAGAAGGATACAAAGGTAAGCCCTGCAAAAGTAGAGCAATACCAATGAGCAAGGAATACAGAATATTGTGTCAACAAGAGATTCAGCAACTGCTTAACAGAGGTTTAATCAGAGAATCCACTAGTCCCTGGAACTGCTATGGGTTCTATGTGAACAAAAGAGTAGAACAGATTAGAGGAGTTCCCAGGCTTGTCATAAACTATAAACCTCTAAATTCAGTCTTAGCAGATGATACATATCCAATTCCACATAAAGGAGACTTAATCAGAAGAATTGCAGGAGCAAAGATATTTTCCAAGTTTGATTTAAAAGCTGGATTTTGGCAGGTTGCTATTTATGAGGAAGATAAATTCAAAACTGCTTTCAGTGTCCCTGCAAGGCATTATGAGTGGAATGTCATGCCCTTCGGACTCAAAAATGCTCCATCCAAATTCCAGAAAGTTATGGATGATATCTTCAAACCATACTTTGATTGGATGCTTGTATATATAGATGATGTTTTGATTTTTTCTAGAAATCTTGATGATCATTTTAAACATGTAAATATTTTTATGAAATTAGTCCGAAGAAATGGTCTTGTACTTAGTAAGAAGAAGATGGAATTGTTTCAGACTTCTGTCAAATTTTTGGGACACCAGATTTCAAACGGTCAGATATCTCTACAACAGCATGCAATTGAGTTTGCAGACAAATTTCCAGATGTCTTAAAGGATAAGACACAGCTGCAAAGGTTCCTTGGATGTTTAAATTATGTAAGCAGTTTCTATCAAGACTGTGCTACTGACAGAAAATTGCTCAATCCAAGAACTGGTAAAAATCCTCCTCCATGGACAGAGAAGCACACCAGGGCAGTTCAAGAAATCAAGGCAAAGGTAAAATCATTACCCATTCTATATATTGCAGATGATGAAGCTTTCAAGATTGTAGAATCTGATGCCAGTAATATTGGTTGGGGTGGAATTCTGAAACAAAGGATTGGTGAAGAGGAACAAGTAGTTCAGTTTGCCTCAGGTGTCTGGAACCCAACTGAACAGAAATATTCTGTTATTGAAAGAGAGGTAAAAGCTGCTTGGAATTGTATCAGCAAATTTGCAGTTTATCTTATTAATAAATCATTTCTCCTCAGGACAGATGCCTCAGCCTTGAAGAAAGTCTTGGCTAAAGATATTAAGAAACCAGAAGAAGCAAAGTTTGCTAGATGGCAAGCATTATTTGCAAATTTTGATTTTTCTGTTGAGCACATTAAAGGTGAACAAAATTGCCTCCCTGATTTTCTCAACCGAGAATATCTTGAAAAAGATATTGCACAAGTCATGATGATTGTCACTGAATGGGATCCAAGCCAGAAATGTGAAGTCTTGAGAACTATCCCAGATAACCAAGACTGGGAAACATATATTAGGGACCTCCTTTGACTTGACTTGTCCTTGTTTTTATGAGATCCTTTGAGATTGTAGTTTGTCATGTTATAAATCGTTTTCTTTCTTCTTCAAAATGTTACGATATATATTAATATTTCCTTTTTAAATTTGCAGTTCTCTATAATGTGACTTTTTAAAACTTTTCTGATGGTTTTTTTTGGTCAAAATTTGGTAGTAATTTATTGGAATGGCAAGTTTGATAGCTAGTTTTTGCACAATCAAAGTGTCCCAGGAGTTTTTCAGGGTGCTGAATCCAAATATGCAATTAAAAAACCATTTTAACTGAAATAGATCAAGATTTAACCTCAATTTCTTCCACCGGATTCCGTCACCGGAATCTCCAAAAAATTACATTATAGACAACTCCTTTAAATTTTGGGTTAATAAAGTTATTGGGTGTGTTATGATGTCACTTATAACCATTGAGGTAGGGTGATGGTTTATAAGATATTGATTGAAACGAAATGTTATTCATTTTTGAAGTAGGCATTGAAGACAATTTGTTAGATTTATGATAACATTTTTCCTCGCCTTTACATGAATCTCACTTAAATATTTGAGTCATCTTGACCTGAATTTTAATAGCATTAGAGTTATAATCCGCATTTTTCTTAAATATTAACTTCTCTTGCTCTTCGAGATAATTATAGTGTGATGAGGAACACATTTGTCTCAAATATTAACTTATCTTGCTCTTCGAGATAATTATAGTGTGATGAGGTGCTCTTGAAACAATTAGACTTTGATGAGGTATAGTGTGATGAGGTGCTCTTGAAACAATTAGACTTTGATGAGGTTGTATTAGTGTAAATATTTTATGTTCCAATAATTTGTTTTTGTTATTTTTAAAAATTTTGGGGAAAAAATAGGATAATTATAGTGTGATGAGGTGTTATTGAAACAATTAGACTCTCATGAGGTTGTATTAGTGTAAATATTTTTTGTTTGAATATTTTTCTGGTTATTTTTTTAATTTTGTGAAAAAATTAATAATAAATTAGAGTGATTTTCAAAATTATAATGGTTAATTTTCAAAATTATATTTTTGAATTAAATAGAATACTTTTTTTAAAATGTTAAATATATTTATACATTTAAAAATACAATTTCATAACATGATTTTAATGATTTTTTTTTAATATAACGTTTAGATTTGTTTATATATTGTCTTTTGTTTTATTTAAATTTTTGGTTTTATAGTAATAATTTCAATTTCATAGACTCTGAGATGTAGCATAGTCTCTGTCTTTACTGCTATTTAATTGATTTTTTTGCATAGTATTTAATAAATTAAACTAAATAGCTCCCCACAATGAACTAGGTTAGAATAAGCTATAAGCTCCCACAATGAGCTAAATTTTGAGCAATAGGCTAACTTTCTTGCTTCCACACAACAAACTAAGTTTTTCCCACAAAAATTATTAGTTATTTTCTGGGTATTCATGTATTCGCTTTTCAATACTAAAATAAAATAAAAATAATCATGCTGAACTTATCTCATTGTGTGGAGCTCTGCTACATAATAAAATGAATAGCTCTGAATAGTCCAACTTATGGTTTATATGAATAGGACATTTTGTGTGGAAGTGTAAACATTTTTGTTTAATAGTAATATTTTTGTTTTCATTGCCATGGAGGATAAACATTTTTATTTAATAGTAATATTTGTGCTTTCATTGTGTGTAAAAATTTTCCATGTAAAATAATTATAGAAAACAAAAAGTATTAATGCTAGAGAATTAATAGCTATAATTAAATGCACAATAGTCTATTAATAGTCAAGTTAATAATAGTTAAATTTAATAACTATTGTAGTGGGAAGCTTAAATCATTATTTATTAACTATTAATGGAAATAGTTAATAGCTATAGTATTATAGAGGTTAGTAGGTTTCTTTGTAATACCTATAGTATTATAAAAATGTAATAGTTTTAGGTAACTATTAATGTTGTTTAGTTATTAATAGTTATAGTTCATTTTTCTATTACTATTGTGATGCTATCATTTATAGCTTCATAATTAATTCCACATAATTAATTAATAACTATTACCTATTCTTTATACTTTATCTATTCTTTATGCTTTCCTTTATATTTTTATGGTTAATGCTTTGTGCAAAGATTTGTGTTTTCATTTTCATAATGTGGAGGCTGTGCTTTAATTTATATTTATATTTTTATAGTTAATGCTCTGTGCACACATTTTTTATTTCATTTTCATTATAGGGAGGCACTAAAATCAAAATAACCAATCTAAAAAGTTAAATGGTCGAAGAGTGTGCACTGAAATTGAAAAGGGGCGTAGTGATACCAATGTGTGTATCATTCCTTGTGCAAATCTTTCCACTGAAAGTTCCGCACAAGATCATTCCTTGTGCAGTGGAACATTCCTTGTGCAAAGCTTTCCGCAGAAAGTTCTGCACAAGAGGTAGTTTGTCTCCACTTTATCAAAAACATAAAGAATTAATGTGGGAGAATTAATGGCTATAATTAAATGCACAATTGTTATCGGAAAAACTAGTGTCCATTTAGAGCTGCTAGTCCCACTAAGACGGGTAGCTATCTTAGAAACAAACAAACTAAAGTTACTT
>APFE030302719.1:3815-46239 GCA_000404065.3 Pinus taeda
ATATATTAATAAATTAATATTATAATTTAAACATTATTGTTCAAATATAGTCGTTACTTGAAATTATGTCTCTACATTACTCTCTATTTAAGCCTTTGCCATGGTCTACCTCTTCATCTAGTCCTGATGATGAACCACACTTGTTGGTTCGAAACGCGTCGCCCAAAAAATTCTCTCATGTGATTTCTACCGAAAGACTTTGTTTAATTCGTTATGGATCACAAATGCTTGAATATAGAAACCAAAAAGATGTCAAAGAAAAGTCCCCAAGTGAGAACACCAAGCACTTTAAAAGTGTCAATTCTAGAAAAACAAAGCCAAAGAAGAAAACACACTCAAGAAATAAAAAAGAAAGTCAAAAGTGAAAAAGGAAGGCAATGTCAACAATCTAGGGTTGTAGCACAATGGCTCAACAAAGGCCAATGATCTACAAAGGTCAAAGCTAGACCCTAGAGGCAGGAAGGCCTAAACAAGATCAGATGAGAGTGATAAAAAGTAATAGAAACACACTCACGTGAAATTTTCTATATGACAACTTCACAACCAATTACAACACCACCAATTGTGACAAAAACAAACAAGAGAAGAAATATATCACTCGAAAACAAGTGGAAAAATCACTCAAAGGCCAAACGAATCTGAAAGTGAAATATGAAAAAGGTCTAAACAGTCACTGAAAGAAGCCAAATAGATCTTAAAATGAGATCTAGAGGGAAAAACCAAGCCTCAATCTAAAGCACCCAAAAAATATTCAAGAATAACTTGAAGGACAAAAGTGATGGAAGACCCCAGATAAACTGATCAAAGATGGATCAAATTAGACATAAACAGTAGCTGATCAACAACATAACGCCATGGATCTAATAGATATCAAATCGACCAAAAAAAGATTGAGAAATAAAAGCTCAAAACAAGCCAAAAACTTGTCTCAAACAAAGAAAATCCAAGGCAATGAAATGAGACACGAGAAAAAAAATATGTCCCTGAACCATTAAGCAGACAGAAGGCCAACTCAGATACACAGAAGAGAAAAATTTTCAAAGGGTAAAACTCAAATTTTCAGGGCAAGAAGGCTAGTCACTCAGATGTAAGGGCAAGGGAGCGATGGTTTGCTTAGATGTAAAGTTAATCCAATGACCAGAAAGCTATAGTCGCTCTGATGCAATGTTGTGCTAATGACTAGGGGAAAAAATGTAATTATTATGAAAAAATCACTCTCAAATAGAGAAAAATATTGAATATTTATGCAATTAAGCCCTGGAAACAACCACAAAGAGACAGAAAAATTAATAGAAGCTCAAAAAATTGGAATAGGAGAGAAATCATTAAAACCCAAGGCAAAGAGGACAAGAATAAGAATTCTCTCATTGAAAATACCAATTATGTTGCAATTAATTACGCAAGGAGATATTGCTCCACAATCCACTGTTCAAAAGGATTATGAGACAACAAAAGGAATATGGCTAGTGGATGGATAAATAGATCCCAACAAAATGGTCACACATGAAACATACAAACAAATCTAGATGTTATGAGAAAATGTGTGCACTTGGCGTCCTCGCAGATCAGTGAAGGGTTTTAAGCTTGATGCAGAATCCTAACACTCTACTTGAATGATATACTTCGTCCAAACTCGATCTCAATACTTGTAGACAAATGACAAACATGCATAGATGATAGGTGTCTTCCTCAGAAGATCATTAGCTCAAAACATCATAGAAATAATAAGAAGTATTGTTGGAAACATGTAGATACAGAGAAGGAACATAAATTTCTAGTAATCAAAAAAATAAAGTACAAGTATACCTTCGGTTAGGTATCCTCTCCAAAAATGGCAGAGTCTCCCCACTAGAATAGGCAAAATATGGACTCAAGCAACATAAACCTCATAAGCTTTGTCTCTCTCGGCAAGAATCTAAATCTGAAGCATAAAATCAGTATATTCAAGACTCTAGCTCTTTGTGGCTAGCTTGACCTCTCAAGTGATCTAGTATAAATAGGATGAAGGGAGCTCCTAAGAGGATGAATGTAGATGCTCGGGATGATGAGAAGTTAGGAAACTTATACATGATGATCCCTAGCTAACTTGGGTAAGTAATGAGTCGAATTGATCTCCTAGGAACAATGAAACTCTAGAAGGAGTCCTCGGTCACGGGCATAAAATATAAGGGAAAACACTTTAGTTGCTCCAATGAGGTAGTCTTGCGAGCGGCTAAATGCTTCTAGTCACTCTCATGGAGATCATCCATGTGAATATGTGACATGGCTATAAAAAGAAGGTTTGAGGCCCACGTAAAAGGTCAATCAGCATAATGTCTCAAAGGTAGTAACCCTAGGGACAAAAATAGGATGATAACACCTCCCAAGGGAATTATTCATAAATCATCATTTAACCCTCATGCGAAGTTGTTCAGAAATATAACATAGTTGAAGATCTGGCTTAGGTTCCTTCGACTATGTTGGCTCTCGAAGTTTTGCAAAAATTTCCTATGCAAAGGAAATCATTGTTAGCAACAATCAAAGGAGTGGATCCCTCTAATTCGAGCCTATTTGTATTTAATCATGAAAATCATGTGCCCAAACTTCCACCTCAACTTGTGTTCATGATCCAAGTTGTTGTTAGGGGAAAAAATGTCTTCCACATGATATTCGATGAAGGTGCCTCTACTTGTATCTGTCGTTATCATGTTGGAAAGCCTTAGGTTCTCCATCATTTAACTAGTTATTGTTGACACTCAAATCCTTTGATGGAAGAGGATTCAAACCTTATCAAATCATAAGCTCATTACTAATGGAATTAGTAGGTAAGTCAGTCTCAGTAGAGGTAGAAGTCATTGATAGACAGTCATATCATAACCTCTTACTAGGTCGTACTTGGGTTTATGCTATGGAAACTGTAGTCTCGTCCTAATTTTGGATGATTTCTTTCCCTCATCAAGGGGTCATTGTGGCCATTGATCAACTTTCCTTTTTTGTTGTTGATTCCTAGACTACTAGTAATGTATCGCTTGTTGATAAAACCCCACTTCCTTATGATAATGTTGATGTAGGATTATTAAAATACTCATCTTTAATGGGAAATTTTGCACTTCCTCCTCTCGACATTTCCACTAGATTTCCCTAATTAATATGATTTCTTCTATTATTGTTCCATGTGATCCTTGGATGTTACTCGACAGTTACAATATCAGCCTTTTTGGCTACCACATGTCACTCAGTCTTATTGAGTTAGCTTATAAGGCTATTCACCTAGACTACCCTATAATTACTGAAACAAATAACTTGGTGAACTTGGTTGACCAAAAATTCTCAAGATTCAAGATTAGTTTCACATTTTCACCCCTTAGATGATATATTTCCTACTAACAAAATCATCATGGAGATTATGTGGCTAGATATGAAACCCTGGGATGATAACCATCGTCTTTCTTCTTTTTGACCTCAATTGGAAATCCTTGAGAATAATTTTAAAGAATTATTTTCACCCACAATTACTAAGAATCCTTAGAGTCCCATCTCCATTTATGAGGTCATTTATGAGAAAAATATCGCAAGTATTAAGGAAATTGTCCCTCTCAATATCTCAGTGAACCCAGAATTGTTGAGAATGTTCACATAGGTGCCTCTTATTCTCCAGATAAGCTTAAAAATTACAAGGTCCTATTTCAATAATTTCGTGATATTTTTTCTTGGTCCTATAAAGAGATTTTAGGCATCAATCCAAGTATAGTAGTGCAAGAAATCACCTCCTTCCTGCATGCTATGATTAGAGTGTTGTGATAGAAGGATTGCTTGAACTCTTATTGTATTTTTTGAGTACACAAATACTTGTTTACCACTTGAACACATATATGTTCTGGTGATCTTTAGGGCACAGATAACAAAACAACATTGTGTTTTCTAGTGGCTATGATCTTTCTGATTTGACATATGGTCCATTCTATATTTTTCGAGGTCTTGTCCTATCATTTCATGTCATGGATTCATAGTATATAGTTGGTGGCCATGTTCAAATTATCTTTATAACCAAGCATGGGTATGCCCGACTCAAGCTTTTTATCAACAGGGTTGAGACTTTAGCACTTGGGTTCCACTTATTCAATTTTATATTCCTCGTTCCTTTCTCCCATTTTGAGCTTTGTACTTCATCTCTTCATGAATTCATCCATTCACATAATTTCGATTTGTTTTGTGTCGATTGATGGTGGATACATCAAGGCCCTATTTTGGTGAATCTTCTCTTGTCAAAGTCAACTCATTATCTAGGAGCTCGATTTAGGAACTAGTATTACCTTGGAGCTTGTAGTCCTCAATGGAAAGCTTCATCATGATCGATAGTGGGTTTACATAATCGACTCCTAATTGGTCGAGTACATGAGTGTTTGATATACCTCACACACATGAACAACCTCTCCTCCAACTTGCATCTTGGCCTCCTTAACCTCCCCTATAGACTAAACTCTCAGTTATAGTGATAGCCTAACCTTGTCTCTAAATATCCCTAGATATTTGTTAAGGAATCCTTTAACATTATATACAGGCAGTCACAGAGCACTAGATAACAAAATTGTGTGCAAGTGGAAAACGATAAAGTGATTCAAACAATTCCTAAGTAAGTTATGCGAACATAATTGATAAAAGAGGGTTATATGAGTTATTGGATTAAAGGAAAATCCTAGCCTCTATTGGTGTAGCCAACTTAGGGTAATATTGAACCTCACTCAAAATCTCCAAGATCCTAAATATTTTTCATAGAACAACAAACAAACAACAATAATATCTCGTAAACCTTCCTATAATAATGTTATAACAACAAATATTGATGATCTATAACTAGCATACATGACATGAACAACATATCACTTGTAAAAGAACAACAATAACATGATGCAAATGGAATCAATATTCATTATAGAAAGATGTAGTACATGTAAAGATATACCTCTGACACATGAGATGACCTCTCCTCTAGCATAGAAGCTTGGCCCCCTTAACCTTCCTTATTTGACTATAACATTGACAATAATCTCCAACTAAGGCTCTAGAATTCTAGAACTAACTTGACCCCTTAGGTGTGATGAGAATAAATAGGCCTGTTTTCTTCCTTTATGGAATGGATTTTGATGCCTCATATTCCAAGACCCTAGCCCAATCTAATCTTGTTGTGCTACCAATAAAAAGAAAAAGTCTTGAATATATTTTATTAGTGTTAATTTTAAGGCTTGTTATTTACTTAAGAGGGTGATGGTGTGAATAAACTCAATCATACCCAAGAAAAACCCTAAATAAATTAAATTCTCTAATTTTATAATAAATCATACCCAAGAAAACAACCCATACAAGTCACTCAAAAAGAGAGAAAAAATACCACTAAGCAAGAACACAAGACACTCAAAAGCTCTAAACTTGTCTTTCCAAACCAAATATCAGTGAAAATCAATAAAAAAGAATATGATAGACAATAATAAGTACAAACAAGTACCAATTTTGTAGCTCAGTGACTAGAAAAATCAAACATAAACAATGATCTACAATGGAGAAAACCTAACCCTAATCCAAGGTAAAGACAAGAAAGGAATGAAATAATGAGAATTATCTGAATAATAGATCATGAACAGGTCAAAGGAACTCATCCAAACCTTTCAAGTATAGTATTACACAACCACAACAGGTCAAAATAAAGAAGCCACTAAAAATAAGCAAATTCAAGCATAAAATCCTTCAATGGAAACACCAAAAATGGCAATAGATTAGACCCACTTCAAGACAAAAGCTATAATGCATATTTGAAGCATATCTAAACTAATATTCTCAACAAGAATATATATCCAAAATATCAATGCAATATCTTGAGGGAAAGCCCCTTAAAACAAGCAAAAAACGATCTTAAGGTAAACCCTAAAATTGGAAAGCAAATAAACCCAATTCAAAACAAGAATTGTAAACCAAAACTAAATTGGATCTGAATTGTAATAAATAATAAGAATGAAAATCCAAAAAGTAGCGGCAAGAACTTGAATATAAGTGTTGCAAAATCAAGCAAAACATGCTCCAACATGACATGAAATGCTAGAACATGGCCACGAACAATGCATAGTGGATTCATGTGAATGTGGATCTATGTCACAATATACATCAGTAGGACTATGAACACATGAAATAGAGGTTCCCTAGAGTATTCATCATAGTACATAAATGATACATAACTCCAACTCATTCTGGGAAGGTTGTCATATAAGAGTAAGATGTCCCTAACCCAGGGTCTTCTACAAAACCCTGATGGTACGAATCTACAACATGCAAACATATGTGTAGATGTTGAGCATGGAAAGAACCATTTGATTACTATTCAATGAGGTGTACCATTGACAGACATGAGGGGATCCACCAATAATGAAAATGGACCCAAAGATAACTAGGACATGCCATTAAGTGTGAATAAATGAGCGGAAGTCGAACATTCATGGACTCGGGCAATTAGGAGTCAATGATGTAAACCCACTTTTGATCATGAGGAAGCCTACCACTGACGATTTCAAGCTCCAAGGTACTACAGGTTCCTAGATTAAGTTCCTATATAATGACCTGAAGTTGACAAGAGAAGATTTGTCGAAGGAGGGCCTTGATGCATCCCCCATCAATCGACATGAAATGGACCGACAGGTGATGTGAATGTATGAATTCATGAAGAGATGAAATACAATTGATAGAGGGATGGTTGAAAAAAAGGTTCAACAAGGACAAAAGATGGTCGACAAAAGCTGAGAATTCCCATGAACACATAACAACATGACACAAAAGTGACTTGGAAACATGACTAATGAGCACCACGTGATATTGTGCAACAAAACGGGAGGTAATGAAGCACACTTCATATTGACTAGAAGAGAAACCACCCAGAGGAGTAGAAACATAACCGACGTTGCCATTTTTACTAATAACATAAGTAAATTATTCCCATTCCCTTTTCTCTTTTCAGTCTCCTTCATGGTTTGATGATCACTAAAGAGAAGAAAAGTATGCTCAATAGTTCCTTTTTTTTTAGTTTTAACGAGCCCGAAAAAGAGATAAAAGGATACTCGGTGCCTTTCAAGGTTTAATAAGCATAAGAAGGACTCGAAGGAAGCTTTTCCTGGAGGAACAAGTGGTATAAAGGGTAGAAACTAGTTCTAAGCTAAGGATATCACCCTAAGCATAAGGAGGCAAAGGGGCTAGAAAATAAGACCACGCATTGCAGTAGCCCTTTCAGGAAAGGGTAAGAACACCAAGTGAAAGCAAGTGGTAGGAAAGGTGGAGTGAGACAGTGGAGGCCAAGTGAAACCAAGGCTTATTAGCATTCATAAAATTGGTTGAAGAGATGCAACAACCACAAGGTGTATAAAGTGTGGAATCCTCTTGAGGTAAGGCTAGACGATCACAAAGAAGAGAAAAATGAGGCTCAAATTCTAAGTCATGGTGGATCAAAATGAGGGGTTATAAAAAGAGAATAAAATAGATATTGCATGGACACCAACATGGAATAGAGATTCTAATCCATGGAATCCATAAATAGGTAGGATATATCACTAAGTTACAACATGCATAAGAGAGATGGGATAATGTCACAAGTTGACGAGGTTGGAACTAAGGAAAAATCAGAATAACAATAAACGTCAAAAGTGCAATGGAATTAGAAATATGTAACCTACCCCTATATGCCAACTTTAAAGGAAATTTACCTCAAATCCATTGTCATAATGGAACCACAAAAAGCATACTCCAGGAAAAAGACTAATAATAACCCCATACTCCAACAAAAAGGTCACTATAAAGATAATAAGATATAAAAATAACTCCAAACCCTAAAAAGACAAAAAGGGAATATTCTCATTTTAAAATATTTCCTATAAAAACGGAACCATACCTCCTCATTTGTTCATTATTTCATTTGGAATTGGATAAGTAGAAAGGAGGAGAACCATCTACACCAGGTAAGGGCTTTGTCCCTATTCTCTTTGTTATGAAATTCATCTGCACTATTTAGTCGAATTTATTGAGTAATTTTTCATGCCCTAGATGGCTTAACCACATAGACACAGATTTTCCACAGATAATCTGGGTAATTTCAAAAGGAGTGGAAGATAGCATCGATTTAATCTACGTCCGTAACTTAGAATCGTAGTGGAAAACTGACGTCCACTCCCCTTTAACAATTTTCTTTTAAATTTTCATAAATTTTTTAGGGTTTCCACACAATTTTTTCTTGTTTATTAGTTAAACCAAAGTTTTTAACATTTTGTCTATGTGTGTAGTTTTCTAAAATGGAGGAATAGTAAGAAAGAGAGAGCATCCAACCAATAATATTCAAGTGATGGCTCATGGTCCAACCCCGCTGCTCTTTGAGACTATGGGTTATTGAAATTGTTCAAAGTACCCAACATGCTACGCTAATTCCGCTTGATAAGACAAATAAAATATGGGTGGAATTCCGCTTGATAAGACAAATAAAATACTGGTGGAATTCGTACGGAAAGAAGATCTGATTTTGGACATCGAAGACATATACTTTCTAACCGGCTTGTCTAGGCATGGTGTTCGGTAGTGGTGAGTGGGGAGAGGAGCAGCAAAGATTCTACCGTAGATGACTACGTGGCCAAATATTGTAGGCCAAGTACACAATGAGTGGGCCATGGGATAACCATTTGTGATATCAAATACCTAACAATGAAAACCATAATCTTCATGATAGCTCATGTTGCCAAATCAATGGATGAGTGACATCACACTTGGCATCGAAATCATAGTAAGATGCCTTCAGTCGATTTTGTGTAACTGGTGTGATGGCATATTAGCGAGAATTAAAGATCAGTTGAAGATGACCCTGATCATGGCATGCCTCGTATGTAGAGATGGTCATCCATAATGGTGAGGAAGGAAGGTTCCCTTAGTGCGCATTAGTTTCACGTGAAATACTTCAAGTGGTTGAAGGGTATGATCTTAGTCGTGGATGATTATGCCTATGAGGGAGTAGATTTGAACGTGAAATACTTCAAATGGTTGAAGGGTATGATCTTAGTCGTGGATGATTATGTCTATGAGGGAGTAGATTTCAAACAAGATATTGAGGGAGTAGATTTCAAACAAGATATTGACCTTGTCTTACTTATTGGTAAAAGCAAATTGGTTTTTTGAATTTTTAATATATATATTTTTAAAGTGTTTTATATAGTTTATGGTATGTTTGCATATGTGTAGAGTCACTGATATTTCATGTTTTTGACATGTAAATGTGGGACTAGCCTGTCACCTAAGGCAGTCACCATGTCATCATAGGGGAGTATTGGGATGAGGAGCTCAA
This sequence comes from Pinus taeda, assembly GCA_000404065.3. Lineage (NCBI taxonomy): Eukaryota > Viridiplantae > Streptophyta > Pinopsida > Pinales > Pinaceae > Pinus > Pinus taeda. Next base: position 13,153 of record APFE030302719.1, read on the forward strand.
GTGGTTTCCGGAGAGGAGGAGGGAGACGAACACGATGAGTTGTGGAAGTTTTACTCGCAATGTGGAGGGTTTGACACTAGTGATTCGTCCCATACCTATGTATGAGATGCCTCCACACCTATAGAGGCCCACTGTGGGGCATCATTTGGCTCATTGCCTTAGCCTCCTTCATTGGATAGCGTGTGTCGTGTTGTGTTCCCATAAACACAAGCATGAATGAGTTTCTATAGTAGTACTCCTAGGATGTTTTTGATAGACTCTAGCATATGTACTCGACATTTTATCATGGGCCTTAGACGCCCTATTTTGGACTTATGTACTCATGTTTTGGATATAAAAAATCTATTTTGAATTAATAAAATATCATTGCTTCTATGGTTTTTTTTTTTAATTATGTGTAACTTTATGAATGTATTTTCTATTTTCATGACTTAAATAATTAATATGACAAATTCCAATCTAATATATAATTATCCAATGAATCAACAAGTCTGTTGGAGCCTCTAGGAATGTGTGAAAAAAACGATGTTATCGAAATGTCATTCCAAGAGACGTACCCTCAAATAAAATTGAAATAACGCAGGATTCCTCATAGAATAAACATTTTTTAGCTAAGATGCTATGAGTTGCAAATTAAGTTGGACAACCAGGTGGTGGATCCTAAGGGAAATAGCATCAGTTAAGAGCTCAATAATTACATTGTATTCTATTGCATTGTTGGTGATTAGGCACAAAAAGATGCCCCTTGAACTCACAAGTTGATCGGTGGGTGGAAAGAAAACACAAGTGGTGGAAGGTATATTCCGAGTGCTACAACTTGCATTCTCTACAAAGCCTACATAAATTGAAGAGGTTGTTGACATCTTCCAATCAAAGACCTCACACACTAGTTACACATGGAAATCGTCAATGCACACTAAAACCAAAAATGAGAAAAACACCACACACTCATATATACAATATATACAAGACACCACACAAATAAGTTATGTACAATATCGTTTCAGATAGAGTCCATTGCGTGGCATGATAGTGGATTTCTATCATAATCAACCAACTCATAAGCCCCTTTATTGAGATCACATTTAACAATGTAGGACCCATGCCATATAGGTTTGAGTTTTCCTACTCCTAACTTATCATGATCTTGATCATAGACCAAAGCCAAGTCACCTTCTACAAAGACACAAGGTTGTGCAAAATTATGATATTGTATCATGACATGTTTCTTATGGGTTTCAATGGTGATTATAGCATACAGTTGTTTTTCATCGAGATGTGCTTAGTGTAATAGGTGTTCTTCCTTAGCGGAAGCATCAACTAATAGTTCAAAAACTAGTTGTAAGGATGAGATCTCGCATGTGATAGGAAGTATAACATCGACCCCATATACCAATTGGAAACGAGTGAAAATAGTAGAAGACTTCACCAAGGTTCAATAAGCCCAAAGTGTAGAAAAGAAAAAAAGATGCCAATTTGATTTATTATTCCCTACCATGTTATGCAACATAGTTTTCAAGACACTTCAAGACACGATTGACAACCGCTATTTTTCCACTGGCTTGGGGATAATAGGGAGTTGAGTGTTCATGGAGAAAACCCAACTTGTCATCTAGTTCCTACATCATGATTATGAAAATTTTCACCGTGATTAGTAACAATCATCTTGGGAACATCAAACCTAGAAATGACATGGTTAAACAAAAATAGGATCATAGTGGCACCTTCGCTAGAAAATTTGGCATAACCTCAACCCACTTAGTGAAATAGTAAAAAACAATAATGATTTAACAATGACCGCAAGATGGGGGGGGTTACATTGCATAAAGTAAATGCCCCAATTGGAAAAATAACTAACAAAAACCATAGGATGAAGTGGAGTCAAATGATTGTGTGTCTTCTTAGAGAAGATTTGAAATTCATGGCACTTGTGGACCACAAAATACAATCCTTAAAGATCGATGACCAAAAATACCCAATGTGTAGGATTTTATGAGCAATGGAAAGCCTAGATAGATGATTGACACATGCTCTAGTGTGACAATCACTCAATATGCCTTCAACCTCGTCATGAGTGAGATATTGACGTAATACCACATCAACTCCATGGTGATAGAGGGTATAAAATATAATAACATAATGTTTAGACTGATGGCATAGGCATTGACACTCATCACAGGATAGTCCATGTTATCACTCAGGTTGTTCCCCAAAACTTGTGAGAAAAGGGAATACGGCCGAGGTAACCACTAACCAATCTTTTAGATGCAGCTTCTAGCCAATCTGCATCCAGAGAGGGCTCTCTCTTTATAATTTAGCTTTGTTTCAAGGTATTTTAGGCTAGTTATGATGTACAGGGTTTTGTTTTAAGTTTGTTGGATGATGATTTTCAATAAAATAGGGGTGAAAGCCTGAGAAGTTCAGTCCATTGGGCTATGGAGTCTAAGAGTGTATACTGATGGATATGGTTTTTCTTTGACAGAGGAGGCACTACAGAGCAAGATAATTAGATCATGGAGCAATTTATAAACTGAAATTGGATGGACATGGAGGTCAGGGGGTGAAAGGAAATTAAGAGTCTTTCATCATGCTGGCAGAGGGAAAGTGAATGAATATTTCAGGGAGCAATTTAAGAATTCCCTAAGTATACTCAAGATGTAAGAACCAGGGGAAACATGAGCAATAAAGAATTCCTACTTATGCTAGTTTCTGAAGAAAACTTAAAAAACAACAAAGATTGAACACAAAGTAAAGTGAAGTAAGTTTTGGGTTATTCTTTTTCCTTGCTGTTAAGATTATGAACACAGATGATGCATAAAAACACAAAAATTGTAAAACATGAGTTAAAAAGACTTATTGATCCATGAAGTAATTCAAGAATTCTGCAACATAGTCCACTGTCATCAATCGCACATCCAAAGAGTTCAGTTCATCAACAACGCATTCCAGCTGCCTTTTATTCAGAAGAGTTCTCAGAGTTACAACGTAGTTCCAGAAGAGATATCACCAACCTAGAATACATCTCACAGGGAGGTATTTATACAAAAAGGAGTGACAAAATATCTTATGGAAAAATATCCCGCAATAACTTCATTCATCTACTTTGTAGGAGAAGTAAATGAGAGAAATGAATGCAGGAGTAAATGATGATGTGTTCGTTGTTTAGTTGGTTAGAGATATTTGACTTTTTGAATAGAGTAAGTCGGCTGGTAGCTGTCCCTTGATTCCGCGTTCCTGCATTGCTGTTCCGGCTTGACTCCCTTTCTCTGTTGTCTTCACCTTTATGATATGTGCCACGTGTTTTTCCATCGGATTAAATGCAGATGATAAAGAAAAATCAAAACTACCTTGGTAAGACCTCCAACATGCTCTGCCACCATTGATCTGATTGCAACTGGTGTCTTTGCAGTTTTATTAATGTTTCATCAGCTTCAGTATACCTGTAGAAGTTGGCTGGACTTCCAAAAGATGATTTATCTCATGTTCGATATAGAACAGATTTTCCAACTTGTCATATAAGCTCTGTCCAGAGGGAGGTCCTATGTTTTCTGAAGTGCTTGATGATGTTGTGATCTGATTGGCAACATATGTATTTACCCTGTGAACATATTGTTCATGTGTCAACAGTCTTTGATTGTTGGTTAACAAACTGGGTAGACCCTTTTGCTGTAAGACTGTAAACTTCTTTGTGAAGGCATTTATTTCCATCTGCATTTCTTGGCACTTTCTTTCTAGATTTTGTATAAAATTCCTCATGGTTAGCACCTTTTTCACTGTCAAAATAGTGCCTGTTTTGTCCCTGATCTCCAGAGCTGCTAGTTGTGCCCTGGTGTGAGTGTTCAAAAAATGAATTAGTCTATTGGCCTGCTCGGGCATGTTTCCCAATGATGCTCTGGCCTTTTGAATCTCTAGTCTTTGCTGTTTGGAGGGTGTCATTTTGAGAAATTCATCATAAAGTTGTATTCTCAATGGCTCATTCTGGGCCTTAATGTCCATGAATGTTCCTTTAATATCAGAACGTTGCTTACTTTGCGGTCTTAAGGAAGAAACTTCCATACCATGTTGCCTCTCCATTTCTTGCCTATGAGAGCTGGTGGATGTTTGTTGGCTGGTTGCCCTCTCCTCTCTTGGGCTTTCTGTGATTTCTTCACTAATTTCCTCTTCAGGTAGAGGATCTACTCTTTGCCTTTTGGCCCCTGGCTGCTCTGTTGATCCACTTGCAGGTGTGGTCTCTTCTCTGTCCCTTTTCTTGCTCCTTTCCTCGTTGAGAGGAGTCTGTAATGCTGGTACCTATGGTGCCTCTGTTTGTAATGAAGGGGCTTGCCCTTGAACCTGTTCCTTTGAGGTAGTTGGCTGGTCTGTCATTGTTTCTTGCTCTGTGTCTACTACCTCCTTGCCCATTGTTGTTCCTGTTGTTGGAGTAGTCCTTTCTTGGGCAACTTGTTATGAAGCTGCAGCAGTTGAAGTGCCTTCTCCGGTTTGTTGTGGCACTTTGAATGACATCTGCCCAAAAGAATCGAAGTCAAGATTCTTTTCAAAATTTTTCATATTTTGTTCCATTTTCTCTTCCTAAGTGAGTTGTTCAATTAGTGTGCCTTCTACCCACTCATTTTGGTTGGCAAATTGTTCTATTTCAGGGATGCTGCAATGTTCATAGGCTGACAGCCTATATTTTATCCTTCTTGCATTGATAAAGCCATTTGGGTCATAGGGTACCCACCAAAAGCTCCTCTTTAATATGAATTTTTCACCCAATATCTGGTCAGCCTCTTTCCATCCTTCTTTTTTGTTCATGATGTAGGGGCCTAACTGGTCTCTTAATTTCAATTGAGCCTTTTTCTTGGTACTATGAAAATGAGTCAAATCTGAATTGATAAATTGCCTGAAATATTCCAAGGCAAACAGTCTCATTGGCACATATCTTGGCAGCCTGTAGGGGCACAACTCACAGCCATATACCCTGATAACAATGTGATTCTGGTAGAAGTACCAGTCACCTATTTTGTAGCTTTTGGAGAGCTGTAATATTTTTTGCATTTCATAAGACAGTCTAGGAGGAGGCGTTCTCATCAAGAGAGAAGATACTAGATAGACAAACATGTCAATAAACTCACAGTAAGAGTAAGGAGAGTTGTGGACTTGATGAAAGACTGAGGTCCAAAAAATCACAGACCTCTTTTCTCCTTTAGAGTCCAATTTTCTTATGGGAAATTGGAAACTATCTGGCTGATAATATAGGAACAGATGATAGATGTAGGATTAATATTTGAAGACTTCCTCCCTGTCTAAATTCAAGAGCTGGTCATGGATCTTGTTGGCAATGAATTTAGCATAGTTGTATTTGACAGCAGGGGGCTGCCCTGGGGTGAATATGGATAATAAGACTATTGTAGTTTCATCGATATATTCACTTGTCTTGAACCCCAGAATGTAAAATATCATATCAACAAGTAATTTACCCACTTCATTGAACCATGCATAGTGAAAAGGAGGTGGCTCAGTGGGCTGACAGTTTGGTTCGATAAACATTTGGGCAATGCGAGTTATCTCTGAACTGGACAATTTGGGGCCCTCATCAAGCAAGAATTTCATAGTAAGAGGAAACAGAAGCTGAGTTGGTTTGAAGTTTAGCATTTGATTTATGGAGTTAGGAGTTACATGAAAGAGGGTAGTTCCAGATGGAGTTTTGACTACCCTTTGGGTTGGTTCATAGTTCTCATAGTAGAGGCGAATTATCTCAGGGAAAACATTGACAGAGGGGAGGTAGTAGATGGGTAAATTTGATTCCCATATCCCATAAAAATCATTCTTGCTTAAATAATTGTTCCTTAGTTCACAAAATTCTTGGAGATGGTTCCTGTCACCAGCTAAGTCTTGGATTAGATAATCTTTATCGGCTAATGGCAACCATTCCAATTCCTTGTGAGGTGCATTGAGAGGGGATATATTGAGGGCTACTGGAGCCTCCATTGTCTAATTGTCTGTGATTTTAAAATTGGAAATTTTGGGTCTGTGTAAGTGAAATAGGCAAAACAATAACTCTATGGATTTTCTCCTGGAAACACAGACCGTATTCGACTTCAGAATTAACTCAGTGGGTAGAATTTGTAGAGGAAAACGTAGCTCATAGAGTTTTTTAGCAGGAAATGGATAGAAATAGTTCAGGGCCTTTTCCTTCGGTAATCTCAGACCAGAGTGGACTCGAGTTCGATTCTGCGGGAGAAATTTGCAGAGGGGAAGGGAGTTTGCAGGATTTTTTGTAAAAATTGGACAAAACAGTGGTTACGGTGTGTACATTTGAAGATAGCAAGGTGTTTTTTCTTCACAATTGGGTTGTGCAGGCAATTTTATAGAGAAAACTAAAGAAAAACAAGGTCGGGGAGCAAAATTCATGTAAATACTTGTTTTAACGGTGAAATGAGTGATTCGTAGGTGGCGAGCCGAGCTGAGGGGCTGAGCTATGGAGTAAACTTGTTGGGTGGCGGACTGTGTGGTCGAATGACTATCCTTGGGCATAAATTGGCATGTAGACGTTGCATAGAGAAGACAAACAAAAACAAGCGAAAATGACACTTTCACCTCTTTTTAACAAAATTTTTGAATTTGGCGGGTTTTGGTGCATTTCTGTCAGAGGACGTCATCATGGCGTGTGGTTTTGTCGTGTAGCGGGGTACGGAAGATGATGTGGCGCGTGACACGGAGGCGAGGTGGTGACGCAAGCAGGTGACATGGAATGGCGTCAGCGGGGGGGTAGTAGGGCGGTAAGCAGTATTCCCCGCACCACCTTTGGGCCTGGGTGGTATTGGAGGGGGGGCTCCGATCATGCCAGGAGGCTGACACACGTCTCTCGTACGGCAGAAATATCGCCCATCCCCCGGACGCTATTGTTCGGCAATCGGAGGGGTTCCGATATCACTGACAACCGTTGGATTTAGGCGCGACGATCAGACGGCTGGCAGCGAGTGGGAAACAACGGAGGTTTGCAAGGCGGGGACCCACATTTAATATTTCATCGTTTATAATGTTTCCGCGCGGTTTGTGATATGTTTCAACTTTGGGTGTGGGCAGGCTGGTTATTTATTTAACCGAATGTTAAATAAACTCCAATGGAGCACGTGGAGGGTTGTTTATTGGCCCCGGGTGGACCAATAACTCCCGACAAAAATTAACATATAGCCATAACTTTAGCCAAGATGGCGGGATATTTATAATATTTTTGGGATTTTTTGTGTATTTAGTATAATAGGGGTGGGAGAAACATTACATGGGAGCTATATAAATAGGGTTAGCATGTTAATATGAAAGGTATGATGTTTAAGGGAAGCACTAAGCTTGAAAAGCGAAAACTTAGGCTACAGGAAGGGTCATAAGAAGAAAGATTTTACACAAGAAATGTGGCTTCTTAGCCCATGGAGAAAACATTATTTTTTCTGAAATTTTCACCTAAAATGGAATGGTCTAGGGATTTGAGCAGATCTCAATATCCTAGTGAGATGTTAGTAAGTGATTGGTGTGAGGGGAATGAGGGGAAGTTAGACATGCAACATCCGATTTGTCACCACACTTTGCCATGGTAGTTGTGATACCAATAAAGATGAACTATCTTTGAGAAATAAGAACACTCATGCAACTGCTTCTGCAACATCAAAACTACTTACCCATCCTATTACACCTAACATTTTTTCTTCGTTTTCATTGGGTGCATTTTGAACTAGCAAACCCTGGTTCTCTTCTTTTCTTTTAGCTGCCCTCGTATCTAAGTCTACCCTTATCTCTTCCAAGGGCCCAGATTAAGCAGTTGGGCTCCTTTGCTTCTCTACCTATCTACTTATCTGCCAAGCTTGAACTGTTTGGACAAACCTTTATTCTCTATTCTAAGACAAGTAAATTGAAATATGGACCTGGCCAAGATTAATCTGTTTGGCCATTCATGAACTATGATAAGAGTCAAGCAACTGTACATAGCGAAATTCTTCAAAATATGGAACCTTTGCAGCATGGAAAGGATGAACGTATTTGGCACTTCTCCAGGCAATCATGAAAAATGAAACCTATTGGTATAGGAACCTAACAATCTAGATAGAAAATGTTAAGTCTAGAGATATAACAAAACATCTCTGTACCAAGGTTTAGAGGAGCTAATGAGAAATCAAGACTCGTCAAGAAGCAGGTCCTCAACCATGATTTCTTCATCAACTCGAGGTAAGTTAACTAGTAACTCAGTGAATGCTAGATATTTATTGGACTTAGCAACCGCAAACTCCAAATCAAAATTTGAAAGAATAATAAGCCTTTTAGAGTGGCCTTTCGTAAGGGTATATAATGTTTTAAGTGTTGGAAAATAATGAAAGCTACCAAATCCAACTTCTTGATATGAATAATGAAGCTTGGGACCAAGAAGACACTTGTTAAGATAGTAAATAGCATGTTCGTTGTGCATCTCATCCTCTTGGACAAGAACCATGCATATGGGGGAATCATAGGCCTCTAGATATTAAAAAAAAAAAGTCACGATTGAAGTTAGTAGGGCTCAATAAAGGTGCAGATAACAAAGCCTATTTCAAAGCATCAATGGATCATTAGGGTTGGTCATCCCATATTAAAGGTATCCCTTTCTCAACAAATGCATAAAGAATTTAGTAATATTAGCATAATTGGAGATGAACCTATGCAAGAAATTAGCCTTTCCTTGAAGTGTTGAAGTTGGTGAACGTGTGTGGAGGAGGAAATTTGATGATAGCCTCAACCTTAGAGGGATAAACAAGAATCCCTTCCTAGGAGACAATGAAGCCTAGCAACCTCCCGAATCAAACAATGAAGACACATTTATGACAGTTTAACCAGATTTTATTATAACAATATCTAAGAAATACCACGCAAAAGTGTGCAAGATGATCCTCATGAAGAAAATATCGAGCAGTAAAGTTGTTGTATTAGTAATAGTTTCTTTTAATTATGTTGAATGGTCTTGTTTTCCATCCATGATACAGTAAGGAAAAGGTGTAGCCTTGGTCATTCAAAGGGATATCAAAAGGGAAAGGAAACACATCGAATAACCATTTCAGAGAAGGCTCAGCATATTAGGGGCCGAAATCATATGGGAGACCCGAAATTTTAGGAGCCAAAATTCAAAGGATAGTCGAAAAGAAAGTGTTGAAATATTGCAGGCCAAAATGAAAGGGGGAGTGTCAAAATTCGGGAATCAATAACATCGAAACCTTATATCGGAAGAATTGGAAGGCTAGAAATCAGAGTAGAGGGCACATCGGAACCCGAATCTCGGAGGGTCAGTCATTTCGGGACATCAGAGATTGGGACCTCGTAACCCTTTAAAAATATAATTATTTATAAGTGCTGACATTGGTGAGAAGGGGAAAAACAAAGGAAATAGTTGAAAATCCGAGCACCCTAGGAACCATTTCTCTCTCCTCAAGGTAGGACACATGGCAGTAGATAATTGGCTCTAAGGAGCTGATGAGGAAAATGATGACAGTGTGATGTGGTCGTACGATGGACATGTGGCAGTTGATTTCGGTATTTTTGAGAGCCAAATGGGAAAAATCTGGGTGACATGTGTCACCACTAAGGAGGCTCCACATGGAGATGATGATGTCAGCATGATGTCATTTCAAAGGTCGGAAGTTCGAAGGAAAGAGATTTCGTGACCCCATGTTTAAATTCTTTTATAAAAGGTTTGATCTGATTGAGGGGCTCCGATGTTGTTAGCACTTGGTCATGAGGACTCAGGGGACCAAGGGCATAGGAAAGGCAAAGAACCTACATGGTATGTTTAATATCGAAGGTCATAAATCTCAGACTTCTTTTTCAAATTGCATTTTTGAAAATATCCCAATGAGAGGGGTTTCTGATGTGTTGTTGGCATTTGGTTTCAAGGGCCCAAAGAACCAAGGGCATGGACCAAGATCGAGCACCCAAGTTCTATGTAGCCCATCTGAAGAGGGAGAAGTTCTAGTGGAGGGGCTCCGATGTTATGTGGCACTGGGTCATGAGAAATCAAAAGAACCAAGGGCTTATGGTGGGCAGAGCACCTAAGTGCTAAGAAGGAATATCAGAGAAAGGAGATATCAGGACTTTTTTCTAATTTCATTTTGAAAGACTTATGATAATAAATAGACTTGATGTATTGGTGGTACCTAGTTGTGGGAGAATTAAAGGAACCAAGGGCATAGAAAAGGTGGAGCACCTAGGTGTTATGTTGAATATTGGAGGTCGGAAATCTCAAACCGCTTTTTGAAGTTGCATTTTTTTAAAGATCCCGATGAGAGGGGTTTTTGATGTGTTGTTGGCGTATTGTTTTTAGGGCCCAAAGAACCAAGGGCATGGACCAAGTTCGAGCACCCAAGTTCTATGGAGCCCATCGGAAGTGGGAGACATTGTAATTTTTTTTAATTTCCAACTCAAAGAAGTTATGATGGAGGAGCTCCGATGTTATGTGGCACTAGGTCATGAGAAATCAAAAGAACATAGGGATTACGGTGGGCAAAGCATCTAAGTGCTAAGAAGGAATATCAAAGCAATGAGATATCGAAACTCAGTTATAATTTCATTTTTAAAAAGTTACGATAATAAGGAGCTTCGATGTTTTGGTGGCACCCAGTTGTGGAAGAATTAAAGGAACCAAGGGTGGAAGAACAAATATAAAGGGAGATAGGCCCTCGAAAAGAGCCTAAAGGCTTTAGTACCCAAGCACCTAAGCCACTAGTCATGACACCTAGTTCTATGGTGGAATTTCGATAAGGAGCTAAGAACGGGAGGGCTTGAGGCATCGAAACCTTGGATTTTTGTAATGATATTTTAATTAAAGTTACGATGTGCCTCAGCTCCAAAATTGCACCATGGAAATGTTAGTAGATGTATTAGGCTTTGATAGCATACCATAGAGTAAATAAAGATATGGATGGTTCGGCAGCTAGGTCACAAGGCACCTTCAACGCCACCACGCTTGATCATGGCCAGTTCCAAGAGGGGAAGTTTCAAGTTGTTAAAGGGAGAAAGTGACATGTGAACTAGTCAAAAATCGTGGGGGAATATCGTAACAGAAGTATAGCCAGATCATCAACCCACCACTGATCTAGACATTGGAGCTTGAGTCTTCCTAAGGAAATAAAATGAATCAGCATGGAGATATTTTGTTGTGTCCATCACGACAACTCACATTTCTCATGTTTTGTTGTTTTGTCATTTTTTGCATTTTCAAGAAGAGAGTCATATCTATTTTGTAACCATTAGGGCATTCACATGCTTAGAAAACTGTAACATTTGAAGATATTTTGTGAGTTTTTTTGCTTTGGTTCTCCCTATAAAAAGAGGGAGGAAACTCATTAAAATAGTTCCAAAATTCTTCTCTTAGATATTTCAAAGTCTATGTTCAATAGTTTTGAACTCTGTTTTCAAAGGAGGTTCCAAATTTGGTTCTAATTTCTTATTCTTGAGGTTGTTATTGTTTCTTTTGGAAATTTCACTAGTTTAAGCCCGCGATCTATTTTCATTATGGAAGATTAATGAAGAAGTTCTAGTGATTCCAAGCATTTGGGATATGCAGTGTGTGTTCTTCCTTTGTATGTCATTTCATATATGTTTCTCTTCCTCGAAAATTGTGTAAGTAGTAGCTGCTGGATTCACTTATAAATCACATATTTACTATGTTATATCATAGCAAACAATACCTGTGAGATTACAAATTCACTATGTTATATTGTGACAGAATGTACCCATGAAATATTGAGTTGGAAACCTTAAAATGCACTCCATAATTTCTTCATTTCATTTCCTTATTATTTCATAATTTTTATGGGATTTTTTGCGTAGGATTATGTGTTTATCCATCCCTCTACACTAGGTTCCTCCCTTGTATTTCTCCTTTACATCTTTACTGCAAAAACAAATTTAAGTTGCATTCTCTATGCGTCGACCACCAGACTTGAAGCATTTATTATTGATAATGATGTCTTGTTACTACATATACTATATCTACCTCTAAGAAAAGGTAATTAAACCAGATATAAAATAATTTTCATTTATCTCTTGAGTAGCAATGAATTATCTTCAAGAGAGATTAATATGTCCTAAGCACTAACCTCTCCTCAACCCAAGGGTTGTCTCTAGGAGCTACAACATCTTCTAGCATTGTTTCCGGGGACAAATTAGAATATTTTCCCTGGGTACGACATTTGTACACCCTTTGGTAAGGTGAGCAGAAAGGGGTGTGGGTTGAATATCTCTCACCTTGGAAGCTTCACTGTTTGAATCTCATTTTTAGCATCGTATCTTTCAAAAGGCCACACACTCATTCTGATACTTCATAATAGAGAACTCCCCTTGTGTTTGACCCTGAAAAGATAAAATCTAAGAAAGTTTGAAAATAAATAACTATTGTCACTCCAGTTCCTATGACCTCTTTTCCAGAAGTATCATCCTCTAGATCTAAAAAGGTTGTGATAAAGTACTCTGAGTCTTCCTCCAAAGTTTTAGAATATCCTGAGAAATGTTGTGCAATGTTTGGCTCATTTTCCTCAAGAGTAAAAATCGAATAAGCTTTTGTTAACTCACCTCCCTTCACATTTCATACCTTCGCAGAACCTGAAGAAGTCAAATATATTCCCATAAATAGTCCAACATAGAGCATCAATAGTTTTCCAGCTCATCTTTAGTTATCTACAACTCATACAGCTTCTCAGTAAGGCCCGGTTATAAACCTCCTACCACCTCCCTTGCAAAACATGGTTGTCCCTGGTTTTCTCCTAAATAATATATGCTCCATTTACTTGCCACAACCCCTAAATGGTATGCCACAAGATTAACTTAAGCTCTTGCCAAGATTCACTGGAGCAGATGATATCTCAACTCAAAGACATATAGAAACCTTTTGTGAATTTGTAGAAAATTTGAATGTAGTTCACCTGGATGTGGTGTTAAGAATCTCTTTCCAGACCCTAGATGTAGAGGCAAGGAAATGGTTCAAAGCCCTTCCAAATGCTTCAATCACTACCTGGGAGGAAATGGAGAATTATTTTATGAAAAAATGGAGAGAGAAAAGGGGTCATGGGTACATCCTCACTAAATTCAATGTAATGAAGAAAAAACATAATGAAGATGTTTCAAATTCATAAATAGGTTTAACAAATTATACCATAGTCTTTGAGATGAAATTAAACCTCCATAGGTTGTTTCTAAAGTGGTTTTTGCTGGGAATTTTGAACATGAATTTGGGTTCACTTTTAGAGAAAGAAAGTCCCATACCCTAGACTAGATTCCAATAGATGCTTTAGAAGTTGAAGAAAATTTCACCTCCACTGGGAAATTGAAAGGGAAAACTAAGAATGGTGATAGGAGGATGGGAAAAGAAGTCATCTTTTCAAGCCATGGGATGCAAACCCAAGAACAAAAGCTTTATGAGATGAATAAGTTGATAAGAAAAATGTCTAACAAGCTTGTAAAACTGGAGTTGGAAAACAAAAATACTCCTCGACAAAGTCAACCATCTCCAAACCGAAATTTCAACCCTCAATATAGAACACCACCCATGCAGCTCTTGTAAAGGGAGAGAAAGGAGAAACAAGATCATATTCAGTCACTTTTATATTTGGAATACGATCCAGAGGAACATGTTAAAGAAACCATAGAGTTTCAAGAAAACCATTTCTCTTCTCTTTCTAATGATGAACATGAAATAGAAGCACAAGAGGAATAAGGGGATGGCCTGCATGCCCCACAGGATGATGGTGAGATTGGCAACTATTGTAGCCAGTTTTTTGACTTCATGCAGACCCAGTTACACAAAAAATATGACCTCAGGTATTCTAGGAAAAGGTCTATAATGCAAGAGAAAAATGAAGAGCCTCCCCACTCAAATCCCCCTAAGTCAATAGAGAAAGGAAAGAAACTTGTTGAGCCAGTACCACCAAGCAACAAGGAGTCCTCAGATCTCATTTCTCATAAGCCTAAAGTACCCAAAATGGAGCAATTGTCTCCCCAAAACAAGCCAACCTGTAGTAAGGAGAAGGAACCTATTGAAGCCACAATAGTTGATAGGAACCCCTCTGCCTTTAATCTTCAAAAATATTTGGAGAACTTCAAAAATTTTGTTCCCTTAACTAAATTCTTAAAACAACCTAATATAAATCTCAAGTATCTTAGTTCATGTGTCCACCTACCATATCTCCTATGCAAGATAGCTTGAACCTCCAGGAAGAAAGACCCATGGTTGTATTTGGACCTCATGTTGAGGAGCAAGGCTCTTCTACTACCCCTTTCTATGTTACCTTGGTAATCCATGAGCTCCTACTACATAACTATATGCTTGACTCAGAAGATTCTCATAATTTTATGCCCTTATCTGTCATGGTGTAGTTGGGGTAGCAAATAACAAAACCATATAAAGACTTGTACTCCTTTGATTCTAAGAGAGTAAAATGCGTGGGGATGATTAAAGACCTAGTGGTCAATTTAGCTTAGATTTCTATAAAAGGTGTTGTAATGGATATTGTAGTTTCTTACATCCTTCCAAGGTTTGGTATGCTTCTGTCCAGGTCATGGGGATCGAAATTGGGGGATCTATCAAACTAGATTTGACATATGCCACCATTCCTGTGTTTGGTGGATATGAATGTCGACTGTATAGAGAATTGAGATTTGTAAAGACAGTTACAAGGGATGATTGTTCAAATAATGCTCCAATGTATGGTAAAGAGAAGGATTTCTCTTGTTTGTTGTTAGAGAAAAATAATCAAATCATGGATTAAACATAGGTGGAATGTCCCGTCTAGCTAAATAAACAATCACTAGAGTGTAATAAAGTATGGAAGTTATACTTTGATGGTGCTTATTCTAGGGAAAAAATGGGGCAAGTGTGCTGCTGGTGTCTCCAGAAGGCAACTTGATTCCTCTTTCTTTCAAGCTAGAGTTTGAAGCCACTAATAATGTTGTTGAATTTGAAGCTTTGTTGTTAGGACTACAAGCTACCAGAAACTTCAACATTGGGTGCTTGGCAGTGTTTGGAGATTCAAAGCTGGTGGTGAAGAAAATCAAAAATCAATTCCAAACTAAACATCCAAGATTGAAGGCTTACCAAAATGAGGTATGGGATCTGATTGAGATTTTTCTCCTAGCCTTTAATATCCATTTTTCACCCAGAGATAGAAATTGGATGGTTGACTCCTTAGCTATTGCTGCTAGGAACTTAAAGCCTCCTCAAAAGCCCTTGCTCAAATACGAAGTTGAGACCAGGTACAGACCTTAAATACCATACAATGTCAAGTATTGGTAGGTGTTTGAATATGAGGAACAAATCAAATGCTTCATGGAGGTTATTGGAGAGTTTTCAAACTCGGTGATTGACCAGGAGGATGAGGAGACGACATGTGAGCAATAGGCCAATTGGGAAGAAACCATCATTGGTCACAACATATTGCAACTAAAGGGGAATATCATCCCCATAGTATTTCTTCCATTGGAAAGGATTTTTAACTCAAATGATGTGGCTACTAAGCCAACTAAGCAAGAGCTTGAAGAAGATGTAGAAGATTGTAACATTTGCACCGAAGGAGATCTGAGAATCATCAAATTAGCTAAAGGAGTTCCCAGGGAATACAAAAAAGGATACTTGGACTGTTTTAAGGAGTACATGGATCTATTTTCCTAGTCATATGATGATTTAAAGACTTTTGATCCTGGCTTCATACAACACAAAATTCCCTTAAAAGATGGGGTGAAGCCATATAAGCATAATCTCAGGTATATTAATCCTTTGTTGCTCCCATACATTGAAAATGAGGAATAAATGGTTACAGGCTAATATAATTGTGTCTTTAAGGTACTCTGATTGGGTAGAAAATCCAGTTCCTGTCAGGAAGAAGAATGGAGAAATAAAGCATAAGGTTGCGTTGACTTCAGGAATCTAAACAAGGCCTCACTAAAATATAATTACCATTTTCCTAAGATGAACTACATTCTGCAGAAGGTGGTAAGGTCTTCTCGGATGTCCATGATGGATGGCTTCTCTATATACAACCAAGTCATTGTGCACCAAGAATATTAGAAGAAAATTTCTTTCACTACACCCTGGGGAATGTTTATGTATGCAAGAATTCCCTTTGGCCTCATAAACACAAGAGTCACTTTTCAGAGAGCTATGGATATAGCATTTGTTGGAGAGCGGGATAAATTTTTAGTAACTTAACTGGATGGCATACTTGTTTTCTTTGAGTTAGATGAAGAGCACATCAAGCATTTGTAGCTCAAATTTGCAAAATGTAGAAGGTATGGTATGTCCTTAAATCATAAGAAAACACAGTTTTATTTAATTGAAGGCAATTTTTTGGGCCATATTGTAGAAAAGGAAGGAGTAAAGATTGAACCCAAAAGGGTGGAAGCCATCAACAACATTACATTACCAAGAAACGGGAAAGAAATTCAGGGCTTTTTGGGAAGAATCAACTTTTTGAGAAGGTTTATACCAAATTATGCTAAAATGGTCAAAGAAATAATAGAGATGTTGAAAAAAGACAGCGAAGTAAAGTGGATTGTAGAAAATTGGCAATCATTCTCCAGAATCAAAAAATATTTTTTAGAAGCCCCAGTCTTAGCCAGCCCAGATTATCAAAGGTCATTCCTCATTTTCTATTTCACCTCTCCCAACACGGTGGAAGTTGCTCTATTGCAGAAAAATAATGAGGGACAAGAACAACCAAGTGTGCTTTTTAGTCGAGTGTTGTGAGATGCAAAGCTGAAGTATAACATCCTAGAGAAACAAGTTTATTCCTTGGTTAAAGTTATGAAGGCCTTCTGAATTTATGTACTGCAGTCCAATACAATAGTGTGTGTTCCAACTACCATTATGAAATACATTCTCATACAGGGAGACAGTGAAGGTAAGAGGGGCAGGTGGATTGCCAAAATCCAAGAATACGACATGGAGATCATATCCACGAAGTTGATCAAGGGGTAGGGATTGGCTAAAATGTTGTCTGAGTCTAACTTCTAAGTCTTGGGTATAAATTTGCTCACAAATAAGGAAGGATAAAGTGGAAGAGAAAAGGAGCAGAATAATGTTAGGACTTCAATGCAATGAATTCAAATGAAGTACCTTGTATCACATTGGTATAAACATCTTGTTCATTACTTACTTTTTCTGAATTGGTCAGTAAATTTCAATAAAGTTAAAAATAGGGATTTCAGGCTACAAGCCCATAATTTTTTTTTTTTTATCTCAGATGGCCAACTATATTGGAAATACCAAGTGGGGATTTTTCTCTTATTTATGATTGAATAAGAGATCCATAGAGTGATTGATGAGTTCCATAATTGTGTCTTTGGGGGACATTATAGTTGGAGAGCTACAACCCACAAAATTCTAAAATAAGTAATTTATTGGCCTAAGTTTTTTGGTGAAGTACATACCTATGTTCAGGCCTATGAGAAGTGTCAAGTGTTTGAAAAAAAACATAGTTTGGCTCCCCTTTCTTTAATCCATATTTTTGTAGAAGAACCTTTCAAGAAATGGGGGTTAGACTTCATCGGAGAAATACATCCACCTTCCTGTGGCCAACACAAATGAATACTCATAGCCACTGATAATTTCACCAAGTGGGTGAAAGCTACCCTAGCTAGAAATGCAATTAATGCAATAGTCATCAAGTTTATGGAGGAAAACATCCTCGCTAAGCTTGGCTGCCCAAAGAAAATCTTCACTAGCAATGCTCAAGTGTTCAAGTCAACCAAATTTACTAATTTTTGCCAAAGGTACAACATTATAGTAGGCCATTCCACTACCTATTACCCATAAGGAAATGGATTGGTTGAATCCTCTAATAAGACCTTAGTAAGGATTCTAAAGAATACAATAGAAGAAAATCAGAAGAAGTGGGATTCATAGTTGAAGTTTTCCCTATGGGCTAACAGTGTTATCACCAAGAGGTCCACCAGGAAATCTCCTTTCAAATTAGTGTATGGGAAAGCTGCAATTTTCCCTATACAATTAGCAATGCTAGTAGCTAAAATTCTAGAAGATGTTGAGGAGGAGAACAATTATCTAACCGAGAGGATCAATCAATTGGTAGAAATTCAAGAAAGCAGGGAACAGGTAAATCAAATTTTAATCAATTACCAGGAAAGAATGAAATCTCTCTTTGATAGAAAAGGAAGGTACATATCCCTATAGCTAAGATATTTGGTACTTAGATGGGATGTCAGAAGAGAGGACAAAGGAAAACATGGAAAGTTGGATCCTTATGGTTTTGACCCTTCAAGATATCTGAAGCAAAGGGAAACAACACCTTCTTGCTAGAAAATTTGGATGGTGAGGTGCTTGAACTGCCCGTGAATCAGTAGTTTCTCAGGCTTTATTTCCAACATTAAAGAGGTGAATTTCATCCATTGTATACAACGGTGAGCCATTATACATACCAGTAATGCTTCAAGTTCTTAATGTTTCTATTTTTCCTTTTCATGTACTTGAATAAAATGGCTCCATGACTAATGGATAGAAGGCACCAATCTGCAGGTTCTCAATGCATTGCTTGCAATACATTGTCCCCAATTGGAGTTGATGTTGTATCTGTAATACTTTCTTGTATTTCTGTCGAATGGTCCTTTCTTCCATCCATGATACAGTAAGGAAGATGTATAGTCTTGGTCGTTCAAAGGGAAATAAAAGGGGAAATGCATCACATCGAATGACCATTTTGGCGAAGGCTCAGCATATCAGGGGCTGAAATCATATGGGAGACTCAAAATTTCAGGAGACAAAATTCAGAGAGCAGGAAAAGAAAGTGTTGAAATATCAGAGGTTGAAATGAAAAGGAGAGTGCCAAAATTTGAGAGTCGATCACATTAGAACCCAATATCGGAAGAACTGGAAGGTTGAACATCGAAGCACAGGGCAGATCGAAACTTGAATCTTAAAGGGTCGGTCATTTTGGAACATCAAATATCGGGACCTCATAACCCTTTAAAAGTATAATTCTTTATAAGCATCGACATCACTGAGAAGGGGAAAAACAAAGGAAATTGTTGAAAATTTGAGGACACCAAGGACCCTTTCTCTCTCCTCAAGACAGGACACATGGCAGCATATAATTAGCTCCAAGGAGCTAATGAGGCAAATGAATTCAGCATGATGTGGTCATACGGTGGACATGTGGCAGTTAATTTTGACAATTTTTAGGGCCAAATGAGGAAAATATGGCTGATACGTGTCACCAATAAGTAGGCTCCACATGGTGATGATGACATCAACATGACATCATTTCAATGGTCAACATTATAGAGGAAAGAGATTCTGTAACCCCCTCTTTAATTTTTTTTTATAAAAATTATGATCCAATATAGGGGCTCCAATGTCGTGAGAACTTTGTCATCAGGACTCAAGTGACCAATGGCGTAGAAAATGTGGAGCACCAAAATGCTATGTTGAATATCAGAGGTCAGAGATCTCGAGTCCCTTTTTGAATTTGTATTTTTGAAAAGATATCGATGAGATGGGTTTCCGATGTGTTGGTTGCATTTGGTTTCTAGGGCCTAAAGAAACAATTGTGCGAACCAAGTTCGAGCACCCAAGTGCTATGCATCCCATCAGAAGAGGGACATATTGTAACTTTGTTTTAATTTCCAACTTGAAGAGGTTCTGATGGAGGGGCTCTGATGTTATGTGGGACTGGGTCATGAGAACTTAAAAGAACTGAGGGCTTAGGGTGGGCAAAGAACCTGAGTCCTAAAAAGGAATATCAGAGCAAGGAGATATCAGAAATTTGTTCTAATTTCATTTTCAAAAAGTTACGATAATAAGGAGCTCTAATGTGTTGGTGGCACCCGGTTGTGGGAGAATTAAAGGAGCTAAGGGTGTAAGAACATATATAAATGGAGATAAGCACTCAACTGGAGCTCGAAGGCTTAAGCACCCAAGTGCCCAAGCCACTGGTAATGAAACCTAGTTCTATGATGGAATTTCGATAAGGATCAAAGCATAGGAGGGCTCGAGGCATTATAATTAAAATCATGATGTGCCTTATCTCTAAAATTGCGCCATGGAAGTGTTAAGAGATGTATTGGGATCTGATAGCATACCATAGAGGAAATAAAGGGATGTATGGGTCAGTAGCTAGGTCACGGGGCACCTTCAATGCCACCACACCTGATCACGGCCATTGGGAAGTTTCAAGTTGTTAAAGGGAGAAAGTGACAGACGAACTAGCAAAAAATCATGGGGGAATATCATAACAGAAGTATGGCCATATCACCAGTCCACCACTGATCCAGACATTACAGCCTGAGTCTACCTACAAAAATCAGAGGAAGCGACATGGAGATATTTTTCTGTGTCCATCACGAAACCTCACATTTCTCATCTTTTGTTATTTTGTATATTTTTGCATGTTCAAGAAGAGAATTAGATTTGTTTTGTAATCATTAGGACATTCACATGCTTAGAAAGTTGATTTGATCAGATAGTTGTAACATTTGAAGATATTTTGTAAGTTTTTTTGCTTTGGTTATCCCTACAAAAAGAGGGAGGAAACTCCTTAAAATGGTTCCAAAATTCTACTCTCATAGGTTTCGAAGTCTCGTGTTCAAGAGTTCTAAAATTTGTTTTCAGAGGAGGTTCCAAATTTGGTTCTAATTTCTTATGCTTGAGGTTGTTATTGTTTCTTTCATAAATTTTGTTAGTTTCGGCCTGCGATCTGTTTTCATTATGGAATATTAATGAAGACGTTCTGGTGATTCCAAGCATTTGGGATATGCAATATGTGTTCTTCCTTTGTATGTCATTTCATATATGTTTATCTTCCTCAGAAATTGTGTAAGCAGTCGCTGCTAGATTCACTTATAAATCATGGATTTACTATGTTATATTGTAGTAGACAGTACCTGTGAGATTACATATTTAATATGTTATATTGTGACAGAATGTACCCATGAAATATTGAGCGTTCATAATTCTACTCTAGTTTATTGCATATGATTTTGTGCTTATCCAGACCTCTACACTATGTTCCTCCTTTGTATTTCTCCTTTCCATCTTTACTATAATGACAAATTTAAGCTACATTTGTTGTGCGTCGGCCACCAGACCTAAATAATTTATTCTTGAAAATGATGTCATGTTACTGCATATACTATATCTGCCTCTGAGAAAAGGTAATTGAACCAGCTCTAAAATCATTTTTATATATCTCTTGAGCAGGAATGAATTATTTTCAATAGAGACTAAGATGTCATAGGCACTGACCTCACCTCAACCCAAGGGTTGTCTCTAGGAGCTACAACAAAGGTAATCAAGATAGACTTTGACAGTGTGTTTTATATCATGAAAGGTATAAGACATGGTTCACTAGAAAGAGACACCAACATTTTTAAGGCCAAAAGGAAATTTATGATACAAAAATGTTCCCTATCATGGGTATATGAATGTTATTTTGTGCCAGTCCTCCGTTTGGATTTGGATTTCGTTATAGCTAGAAAAACCATCCACAAAGGAAAAGATAGATTTTCCGGCCCACTTGTTGAGAATTTGGTCGATAAATGGTGTGGGATAATTATCGTTAGGATAGGCCAAATTCAAGTATCTATAGTCCACACAAACCCTAAGCATTACTTGCTTCCTGTCAACCAGAACAGGATTACAAACCTATTCTGTCAAGCATACCAAATAAATAAAACCAACATCTAACATTTTTTAAGCTTTTGCTTTAAGAGCAGCTTCCTTCTTAGGGTTTATTGGTCAAAGCCTTTGGCAAATAGGATTATTTCCTTTGTACACTTTTATCTCATGTTGGACAATCTGGGGGTCGATGCCAAGAATCTCTTTGTAATACCAAGAGAAAACGTCATGGAATTCATTGAAGAGGGAAGTATAAGTTTCAATCTCTCGAGGAGTAAAATTTACCTCAATCATGATGTTTTCCATGACACCTGGTTTCATGGAAATGTTAATAGGAATAGTTTGTGAAATTTTCACCAAGTTCCCTTGCGAGGCAATAACATAAATCAATTCGGGAGACTAGGAAAAATTAGCATTACTAGAGAAACCTAGGGTTACAAATGACTCATCCCAACTATCTACTCTAGGGAGAAAAGATGATTTGTGGTGAAGAACCCCCCAAGAATGATCAGATGCCAACATGAATTCCACAATGGCTTCATCATATGGAAGTGTAGTATCAAGAACGTCACTAGAAAGTGAATGGTCAATTTCCTAAATAGGAATAAGAGAATCGTCAAGTGGTTCATGAGGTGTATCACTCATCTCAGTAGACTTAGATGTCGACTAAATGCATTGATAATGAATATTAGTTTAACTTAAAGGCATCTACACACCATACTGATTAATTTCTAATAAGGAAGGCACCACCCAAGGTTCAAGAGACCTATGGGATCCAAAAGTGATAGATGAGATCATATGAATGGGAAAAATGGTAGAGGAAAAGAGAATGTCAGGCAAGGGTAAAGGAAAATCATTGATAAGAAATGGGATTTTAAATAATCTTGCACCAATACTCTCATAATTCGTGGGGTTATCTCCAACAAATTACAAAATATTGTTGGTAGTGGTAGACTTGGTCGATGATATGCAGTAATATAACTAATCTATCATGACAATATTTCCTTCATGGGTAAAGTGAAGCACAAAAAATACTGAAGAAATCACAGCACACATGCCATAAAACAAGCTACGTCCAAGAAACATATTATAATCTAAGGGAGAATCTACCACTTCAATATCAACATAAGAAGTATTTCCCCCTAGCTCGATGGAAAACTTTAGAAGTGTCCTAAGGCACAAAGTGGTGTCCATCAAAGGCTTGTAAAGTGATATTTGAATTAGAGAGGGATGGAGAACTAATAGCTTTGCAACATGACATTGTCATGACATAAGTAGAATACCCATCATCCACCAAAGTGTGATAAATGTATTTATCAAAGATAAACATCGTGATCTAAAAATAAATTTGATGGGAGAGATTATAGAAAGGAGAATAAATGTCAAATGTAATTAGACTAGACTCTAAGGATCCACCCCTATGATAGAAATCATTAAGTATTTGTGATGCATGCGGTAGGACTACAAAACCTCCAAGATAGAAATGGCTCATGGTGGTTGGGATATTCAACAATACTATAAAATTGGGAAACCCACACATTGGGATTGTGTGTTTACTTTTGGAAAACACCCACTAGTGGGTGATATATCAATTCCACATGCTTATCTAATTTGAGAGGCCTAGTGTAAGTAGCAAGGGTGATGGAGTCCTTAGAAGAAGAACTCAACTTAGGGGGGTCATAGGATTTTTCTATCATGGTCGAATCAACTTGTGAATGTAACATGAGGACAATTGTATTTTTATTAGGATCATAGTATTTTTTTCCTTCATTACCACCAGGATTAGGTGGAGGAGATTGTGAAACCATTTTTTGTGGTGGTTGGGCAGGGAATGGAAGAATTAAAACAATCGACCATTGGGTGGCTATTAGTGGTGCAAGGAGGTGATGAACTTCATCCATACGTGGGCACTCATGAGTAAAGTGTTCTCCCTGAAAAATATTGCATGGAAACTTAATATTTTGATGATTCTCACTAGTGCCCCCACCCTAAGTAGGTTGATTTTTGTTATTCTCCTTAGCAAGTTTGTTCTTTTGTTTATTCGATCTATTCTTTTTATTACTAGGTTGCTGAGTATTGTTAGGAAATGTGGAATTCACTATAAGAACCTTTGTGGACTCCTCAACAGAAGAGGGTTTTGTTGAGATCTAGGGGCACTTTTTAAGGCTTTAGAAGTGACCATCATTTTCCCTAGATTATCATCTAACTGGATCACAGTATTAGAGGAAAGGGAACCAATTACGCCATCAGAGTGTGCTCTTACATTGGGTCATTGCGGGGCTATAGAAGGTCGAGGAGCACTAGGAATGATGTTGTATAATGTTCCCAACTAAGAGTAAATTAATCAAGATGTTGAGCCATAATGTGGCCTTATTCTTAGTAACCACCCCAATCATAGTGAAATCCATGGCAATTTGTGGCTGAAGGGATCACATGAACTAGTCTCTAACGATATCATCAAGAATCCTAGTTCATACTAACCTCTTACATCTGCACCACTCATGAATATGATGAGAAATATGAGTGGTATCATCTTTTTTGAAATTTAACAAAAGGTTAGTCCCAATATCCTTCCTAGTGATGTAACTAAAAGTAGTTCACAAAAGTACGATCCAAAGAAGAAAATTTCTTATAGGATGCTTGATCAAGTTTGATATACCATTTGGTGACATCCCCTCTTAGGGTTCGTTGAAAGAGTATCAACTTCACAAATAATTCACCAAAGAGTTATATGAACACCATAAATGAAAGGTAGTGATATGTGTAGAAGGATTCTCTCTTGGTTTCCCTTCAAAGTTAGGAATATAGGAAGGCAACTTGGTCAGCATAAGTGGCCACCTAGGATCATGATAGATGGGGTCATTTGTCATATTATCCAAGTTTGGTAGATCAATAGGTGTCAAAAAAGGAATTCATAGTTGATGAAATGAATCATAACGGTTGTAACCCCTTGATGGACCATAAGGTCCCCCCATATCATAGTTAAAGGAAGAAGGATATGGACCAAGGTTGTAATTCATCCTAGTATACTATTAAAAAATGAACATGAGAATTTATTGAGAGTATTGATGTGGAAATAGATGAATAAATTTCGCATAATGAAGTTCTCCCTAAATCTTGACCTAACCCTCAATTTTTTCAATGATCACCATTGGAAGAATAAGAACATGGAGAACTTGAAGAAGTTCATAGAGAATAACATGAGCCTATGCACTAAAAGACTCCATCCAGGTATATACAGAAAAATCATGCAGATGATTAGATTTTGGGAAACAAAAATGCATGTGTTCAAACCAAAAGAAAACTTGTTGGTACATTTGTTACACAGTATTTTGTCACGCCTCCTGCACTTCCCTGTGACATAACCCAAAGTGCCTAAAACATGACCATCATGCACTATACTCATCCAGATATATAGCTCAGATTCTCCCTAAAACGCTAATGGAAAAATGCCTTGAGCTTCCCTTGAAGAAATGGGGCTCCAAAACCCTAATTTGAGGATCATCACTCCCCTGGTATTGATAATCGCAATGGTCGCTAGTTGCACTATACTAGCCCCGTGATTCCAGCACGCTTTTGGCTTGGATACCAGTGATGATCCCTAAAAGGCAATTTTCCCAAAGAGGACAAGAAGCTTTGTGATCTAGAGGCTTCTAGAATGACGAGTTGGAAGGTTTTCAGCGTGGATGAGGTCAAGTTCTCTCAAATTGGCCCTTTGGTCTTATCCCTATGAGCTACCTTCTTGAGATGAGGGCCTTCTCCTATCTTTGGAGAGATCCTAACTCCCTTTCCCTGCCTATATATTCATCCTCTCCCATTCCCAAATGGTTGGTCTTTGGCTAGTTGCACCCTTATGCTGAGATTGTGCCTACATGCTACTCATTTGGCTTGGAGAAGTAGTGCTTAGAGAGCTTGAGCTTGGACTTGGGAATTCACTAAAGGAGAGCTTATTGAAATCAAGGCTTGGTTGTATGATTCCTCCTTTATTCTATTAATATGTACAACTATCGGTTCATTTTCCATAAATGTGTATGTTAATGCATCATTTATCTTAATTCTCCTTGTTATGTTAAGTAGATTACTTTCGATTGTGTTATTTGTACTTGTATGCTTTGTTGTGTCTTGATCTCTTATGCAAGCATTCAAATGTTGTGGGTAGTAGGACTGAGCCCATGGCGCAAGTGATTCAAGGTCTTCAACAAAGGAGGACGTTATAGCATCAGAATGAGGTAGGCCATCTTCCTCTTCTCCTATTTCAATTGTAACTTAGGAAAGTATCTAGTATATTGTTATGTAGGTTTCTAGTCCAAATCATTGGGCTAGAGGGATTGTCTCTGTCCACAGAGAGGATTGCCTAGACAACAAAATGGCTACTCCATTGGGGAAAGATGAGTGGTATAAAAGGATAGCAACTAGTTTCGGTGATGATGGAACTTATCAAAACATGTAAAGGTTAAGAGTCTGGCTAATAAGACCACTCATCGCATATGTTCCTCAAGCAAGGGTAAAACAACCAAGTGAAAGCATATGATTGGCCAAAGAGATGGTGACGATGGAATGAAAAAACCAAGGCTCATTTGGCAAAAATCAGCTGATAAAAATGGCAATCACAAAATGTAATGTGGGAATGGTTTCATTTTTACACAAGATTGAAACATGAGAAACTATGCTTGAGTATACTTGAAGATGGTTTCATTTTTCACAAGCTTGAAACATGGGGAAAAAATATGCTTGGATTTGGTTTCATTTCTACACAAGCTTGAAACAAAGATAAACTATGCTTGAAATAAGCTTGCACGCTCCCAACATAATGACTCAATACGAGGTACATGCCCCCCCAAGCTTCATCTCATTCACCCAAGTATACTATTGGTCACTAACAGGTGGATGGAATGAAGGTTCACTGACGAGATCAAGTGAAGGACTCGACAAGGATTTTACGAGATCTAATCAAAGACTTGAATTGGAAGGGGATTTGTTTCACTTTTTAATGAGCTTGACACAAGAAAAGAGCCATGTTGATGACACCTTGTTTCATTTTCTAACGAGATTGACACAAGTAAAAGAACTCTGCTCATATCCCTTGTTTCATTTTTTAAGGAGCTTGACACAAGACAAGGAATTCTGCTCCGGCTCTTAATCAAAGACCGAAAAAGGCCATGGCTTCCAAGAGGCTCTCATAAGATGGGAGAACAACACTCTAGAAGGGATACATTTCCAAGGATCCAAATGAAAAATCGGGTTCCAATGCCCCCAGTACATGATGTACTACATCACCTACTAGATCATCAGTAGATGTGGGCATGGAACAGGTGACCACATAATTAACCTGTGGCGGGGGTGATACTACTTGCATATAAGAACCATTTATGGATGATGGTTGAGTGGGATTTGATTTAGTACCAATGAATGTAAGATGATCAATGATCACAATGCTTCCTTCACGTGGGAAACACATCACTCGAAAGAGGGAAGAAACAAGAGATCCCATGACATAAACATAGTCATGACCAAGGATTAAATTAAAATCCAAAGGGCCTTAGACAACCATCTCATCTATATAGACAATCTTAGCTCCCAAAGTAATAGGTAACCTAGGAAGATCCCTAATGGTTGAATGGTTCCTCTAATAAAAGATAACAGATTCTGGGTGACAAGGACAAGCTAAGGAGAACCTAAAGCTTTCCAAGCAATTGAGGACATAATGCTAATAGATGCACCCTCATTTATGACTGTGCTAGGTATGACCATATGGTAAGCCTATAGTGTAATCTGGAAAGGCACATAAGACGAAAGATGATATCTTGCCAGTCGAATCCAATCAAAAGAAGTGACTAAACTACTAGGAATGAGTGTCATAGGAATGTAAGAGTTTCCCTCATGCTCTATGGGAACAGCAGAACTGCCCTCATGCACCTCAAGAATGGGAGGATTTCCCTCTAGTTCATTAGAAACTAAGGAAACCAGAAGAACCTGAGTAGTATGAGGTTCACTCTCTACCAGAAAGGTACAATTAACTGAAGGTGGATTCAAGTCTACCATTTTCTCAACCAGTATTTGGTCAAGAACATACTCACGAAACTCAATTTTAGAGAGAGTGGGGTTGACCAAAGATGACTTTTGATCAATCACTGGATCAACTAGTGAAGGATCATGGGAAATATTCCGATACCCAGTCGGAAGATGAGGTTGGGAAGTTGTAAGGTTTTCCCAATCTTTGGAAGCTTCATCCATAAGAGGACAAAGGTGAATGGGATGATTACCTTCACACAACTTACAGGGAAATTTGACATTTCCCATTTTCCCATGGACTTTACTAGTCGAGAGTTTGTCATTAGCATGAAATCCAAAGGCAGATGACAAAGGTTGATGTGAACCTATGGACCACACTTCTAAGACCTTGGGAATACCTAGACAATTCTGAAGAAGGTGGTCACCCTTACATAACATGCAAGGGAATTTACTTTCTAGGGTTGGTTGGAATATTTTTCTTCATTAGTTGCATCGATAACAATAGTTGTTTGGTTACCCCCTTGCTTTATTTGCTTCTTATTTATCATCCCCTTCTTCTTATTCTTAACTTCCTGGTTACTAAAATCCATAATCTCACCAGGCGAAGAGGAAGAACAGGGTGAAGAAATAGGCAAAGAAGGAAAGGGGTCAACTTTAGGATCAACACGAGGTTGATTTTGTTTAGGTCGAGGAGAACTCGGTTGAAAAGTAGTTTGGACACTTGAAATCACTGAGGTTAAAAATAACCAAACTGGGAGACCAATGGTCAATCCATGAAGGGCCAATGTTTCCATATAAGGAGCACCAGTATTTCCAAAAGAAGGAAAAGCACTAGGATTCTCGTCAAATGGATTTCCTTGACTGGTAAACTCAGGAAATGTTGCCCTCAGTATCAACCTAAGATCTACTAAGGAGTATTTCCACAGGAAGGATGATGTTTCGCGGTCAATTAATTGATTTTAGAAATTTAGCAAAAATAAATCTAAAAAGGGGGAATCTAGGCAAAAGGGTTTACCAAGAATCTATGAACCGTAATATACAACTTATCCGAAACCAAGGACTTAACGTACGACAACTAATCTCCCCAAATGTTGTATTCGATGTATCACATTTACAAGGTGGCTTACTTGATTACCTGTGGCTAAACGTAGCAACCTAATGGGGTCTCCCAATATATAAGCGACGGTATGGGGAGCACAAGTTCCTGTTAGCATTATCTAATGTAGAATCGTTAGATGAAAGCGTCCTTATATACTTATCATACTGAAGTGCCTCCAATATATCCGAAAGTACTGGAGAAGCTTCTATATAATTCCATATTAGGACGAGATTTCACCCTTGGGATACACTGCAGGCAGTTAATGACAACTGCTATGTTTAAAGACGTCGAAACACGTCTCTAGCCTAGATCTCTAGATATTTGCGTTAAGTGACAAATTCTCCTTAGCTTAATTGAGTTAAATTTTAAGTTTATCTTGGATTAAGTTTCAATTTGATGGCTCAACAATGTCACATGTTCCTATAATGCAACTAAATGATGAAAATGAAAAATTTTCATTCGATGAAGGATAAACTAATGAAGGAAGAGATACAACCAAATAATGCATCAAACAAGCAAAATGTATCAACACAATTCTTTCCAATGCAAAATGTAAAAATGAAATCTAATCTTTCATTTCACTAAATGCAATGCCAAGGTGCAATCCTATTAGAAACTAAAATCACTTTCCTTTCACTAAGATGCAATAATGATTTTTTTCTTTCACTTTGATTCAATAAATGCAAACTAATTCATTGAGCAAAGGAAAATTCCATCAACACAATAAAAATGAAAATCTCTTTCACTTTATGGTTTTGAATGCAAGAAATGTCTCAAAAATATTTAAATGACAAAATCTTTCAGTTTTTCTTTTCAAAACATAAGAATGAAAACAAGCACTCTCTTTTAGTCCAACCAAAGCAAACAATTTGTAATCTATGCTTGGCAATGGAACTAAAGAAATTTTCAAAGCATCAACACAACTCAACACTAATGAAAACAACTTCACATCAATGAACCAAAAGCAACTTGAAAAACATGTTCTTATTGCAGGAATACTCTTGAATGGGAGTAATCAATCTCAGAAAAGAAGACCAAACAATGAGTGGAGGGTGATCTAGAAACCCTAGTAACAAATCAAGCTTCAAACACACATTAACAAGGTAAAGAGAAAATTTTAGTTGTACAAGCATAACAACCAAGACAAATACACTGTAGACACATTGGAAGATCATTAACGGAGGGCAAAAACACTGAGAACAAGAAGAAACCCTAATTTTTCTTTATCCTATGGGATCAATGCACCTGTTATAGGAAAAAGAGTGATGCAAGGGTAATCATCGTGACAATAATTAAAAAATTAGCAATGATAGTGTGATTGTTAAGGCTAAACCTATGATGGACGAGAAAAATAAGGAAAAATGAAAAATCTTCAAGACCAGAACAGACTAAGTGTCATCAAGCAATAAATAGTGGGTGAAAGTAGCTACAGAGAAGAAAACAAGACAAGAAACTGATAGATGGTCAAAATCATCATAGAATCAGGTTGAAGGAATGGATGGAGTCATTTCACTGATGTTCAAGAGAAGTCCTATCTGTAGTCTGTTATCTATACATTGTCTGACCCTTTTCTATAGTCTTGGATCCTATTCATTTCACTCCAATTTATTCCTCGTTTTGTGTGGATGATGGGGGACTCATCATGTCCCTCCTTCGACAGGTCACTTCCTGTCGACTTCAGCTCATTATCCAGGAAGATGACTTAGAGACTCCCTTTCAGTACCTTAGAGCTTGCATGCCTTAATGGCAAGTTCTTTGCATCCAACAATAGGTTTTCATCACTAGCCTTTGATCAGATGATTCCACAAGTGTTCAACTTCAATTTCATTTTCACATTCACGGATTGTATTGTTGTACCTTGATCCATTGCCATTACTGGTGGTTTCTCTCATGCCTATTAATGGTCCACATCATTGGTCAGTAATCAAGTGGTTTTCTAGAATGTTTGACTTCAACACATTCCTTTACATGTTAGAATTTGTACTTTGATTAGGTTGGGATGGAGCACAAGACCCTGAGTTTTGTTTGATATGACTCAGGCTGTGTGGAGTTATGTATTGTTCATGATTGTAAACATGTTTCTTCTATATGGATGGTTGTGACCATACCATGGGACTTTACATTTATGATGATCTTTCCATATCAGGTGACTTCATCCATACCTTGGATCTTAGATTTACATATGATCCTTCTCATTTGGATGGCTGCGCCCATGCCATGGATCTTTTTCATAGTCCTTACTATCCATATGGTTGCGTCCATACCATGGATTAATGTTTTTATATTAGATATGTATATGTATATGCGTCATTTATTTGCAAGTCTTCTGGCAGTGTTTGTTCTCGTCCTTGCAAAATATTGTAAAGCATCTCAGCCGTCACACCCTATTCTTCCTTCATGCTTTAGGGGGCATTTGTTACACAATATTTTGTCACACCTCTTGCAATTCCCTGTGACATACCTCGAAGTGCTCAAAACATGACCATGATGCAATGTACTCATCCAGATATGCAACTCAGATCCTCCCGAAAACATTGATGGAAAAATGCCTTGAGCTTCCCCTAAAGAAAAGGGGCTCTAAAACACTAATTTGAGGATTAGCGTTCCCGTGATACTGAAAACCGTGATGGTCTTTAATTTCACTATACTAGCCCCCATGATGCCAACATGCTTTTGTCTTGGATACCAGCAATGATCCATAAAAGGAAATTTTCCCAAAGAGAACAATAATCTTCGTGATCTAGAGACTTCCAGAACGACGCGCTGGAGTTTGTTCAGCGTGGATGGGGTCGAGTTCTCTCAACTTGGCCCTTTGGTCTTATCCCTATGAGCTACCTCCTTGAGATGAGGGCCTTCTCCTATATTTGGAGAGATCATAAATCCCTGTCCCTGCATATATATTAATCCTCTCCCATTCCCAAATCGTTGGTCTTTGGCTATTTGCACCCTTATGCTGAGATTATGCCTACATGCTACTCATTTCACTTGGAGAAGGAGTGCTTGGAGACCTTGAGCTTGGACTTGGACATTCAATCAAGGAGAGCTTATTGACATCAAGGCTTGGTTATATGATTCCTCCTTTATTCTATTAATATATACAACTACAGGTTCATTTTACATAAATGTGTATGTTAATGCATCATTTATCTTAATGCTCCTTGATATGTTAAGTAGGTTACTTTCGATTATGTTATTTGTACTTGTATGTTTTATTGTGTCTTGATCTCTTGTGCAAGCATTCAAATGTTGTGAGTAGTAGGATCGAGCCTGTGGCATGAGTGATTCGAGGTCTTCAATAAAGGAGGACATTATAGCATTAGAATGAGGTAGGGCATATTTCTCTTCTCCTATTTCGATTGTAACTTAGGAAAGTTTCTAGTAGATTGTCACATAGGTTGCTAGTCCCACTCATTGGGATAGAGGGATTGTCTCTATCTACAAAGAGGATTTCCTAGACAACAACATCATCTCAACTATACATAACATTTTTATCACTCGTGGAACCATAGAAAATTCTCAAGCTAGCAAGGATGAGTATTGGGTCAAAGCCATGGATGACGAATTGAATCAGATTGAAAAGAATCAGACTTGGGAATATGTCCCAAGACCAAAGGACAAAAATGTAACTGGAACCAAATGGGTGTACAAAAACAAACTGATGAAAATGGGCAAGTAATAAGAAATATAGCAAGACTTTTCTGCAAAGGTTATGCACAAGTAGAAGGCATTGATTTCAATGAAACATTTTCTCTTGTGACTCGTCTAGAGGCCATCCTAATTTTCTAGGCATTTGATTTTTTCAAAGGGTTTAAAGTATATCAAATGTATTCATATTCACCATTTATAAGGAACAAGTCTATGTGGAACAAACAAAAGAATTTCAATTAACCGAAGAAAAATATTTTGTATGTAAACTAAAGAAAGCATTGCATGGCCTGAAGCAGGTTCCTAGGGAAAGGCACTCTAGATTTGATAGTTATATTCATCGACAAGGTTTAAATAGAGGCTAAATTGATAGTAATCTCTACATCAATATTGAATAAGGTAACATTAGGACCACTATTGTCTAAGTGGATGATATCGTTTTTGCTAGTAGTGAGGATGATTCCATGAGTAGGAAATTTGTGAACAGTATAAAGAAAGAATTTGAAATGTTCATGTTAGGTGAATTATCTCTTTTCCTTGGACTACAAGTAAATCAATCCAAGTCATACATCTTCACATCTCAATCCAAATATCTTAAAGAAATATTTAAGAAATTTCAATGGAAACTTGTTCCCTAGTAAGCATTCCTATAGTTATAGGTTGTAAAATTAGCAAAGGAAATGAATCTCCTGAAGTATATCAAACTATATATATA
>APFE030302719.1:46494-57678 GCA_000404065.3 Pinus taeda
TTCTCTATTTGACAACATCAAGACCCAACATTATGCAAGTTGTGGGATCAATAGGCATATTTCAATCATCTCCTAAATAATCTCAAGTAGAGAGAGAGATATCAAGGATAAAAAAAAGTTCTCTATTTGACAACATCAAGACCCAACATTATGCAGGTTGTGGGATCAATAGGCATATTTCAATCATCCCCTAAATAATCTCAAGTAAATGCAGTTAAAAGGATATTCATATACTTACAAGGCAATGCAGGTTATCACTTATGGTATCCTAGAGGAACATATATTACTCTTAAAGCTTACACTTATGGAAATTGGGTTGGAAGCATGGATGAAAATAAAAGTACTAGTGGAGGAGATCAACAAAAATAATCATGTATCTCTCTATCCATTACTGAAGCAGAGTACATTTTTGTGGTTGCATGTCATACTCAGGTGCTATGGATGAAGCAAAGGTTGAAGGATCTCCAAGAACATAATGATTAGCTTATTATTAACATGTGTGATAATACCATTGCAATTAATATATCAAAAAATCTAATCATGCACTAAAAGACAAATCGTATCCTAATCAAATATCATTTCTTATGAGAACAAGTTGGAGAGACTTCATTTAGATTGGAATATATTCCAACTAAGTAACATATTGATGATATATTTAACAAAAAATACCAATGGAAAGTTTCAAATATCTTAGAAGAAATATGGGAGTGGTCTCTTCCTCACTAGAAGAGTTATCTCATTAGCATTACAAAAGGTTACCAAAGTCTTTTCCAATACTATAATTTAAATTAAAACTTGAAGAAGAAATACTATGTAGATAAAGCACTTTGAGAATAACATATTACAAGGGGAGACTTCAAAAATATAGGAACAGTTATGAGAAGCATTGGAAGCGTGATTTCAGGGGGAGACTCTATCAATTTGGTAGCATGGTAGAAGGAAGGAAGCATGGTTCATTTAGATCCATAGGATCATATAGGAATACGTTATGGAGTTTTGGTAGATACTTATAAAATGTAGGATCATGTTCACGCATTAGCATGCCAATTTTAGTAGAAATTTGTGACCCTTTTCCACTGATTTCAAAGGGGGAGATATTGCTAGCATTGATGCATATATTGACTCTTAGAAGAAGGGAGGTATCTTCATAGATAGTGTTATCACTTAGAATTTTCCCTAGAAGTTACTGGAAGAAAGAAAATTACCGAGGTAACCACAAACCAACTTTTAAGCATAGGCTCTAGCCAACCTATGGCTCAGAGAGGGCTCTCTCTATATGATTTAGCTTAGTTTGTTGGGATTTTAGGCTAGTTTTGAATGTTCAGGGGGTTTTTTATTTGTATTGAAGGTAGGATGGTGGAATCCTTGAAACAAATGGACAGAAAGATGTCTTTAGACCATTGGGCTATGGAGTCAATAGAAGGGTAACAAAACAGGGATTAACTCACTAAAGGGAGTGTTCAAAGGGAAAGATAGTAGAGCAAAGTGCAAGTCTTTGGGCCAGAGAGGTGAAATAATTTTAACAAGGGTGAGAGAGCAATTGAGAATTCTCAAACTGGGATTAAAATGAGGAACAAGGGATAATAAAAAAACAAAGGGAAATTAAGAATCCTTTGCTATAGATTACAGAAAGACAACCTAAGCTAAGCAATTAAGAATTCCTTAACTTAGATTATTAGTTGAAAACATTTATATGCCTAATAGTTAAAACAAAGTGCAATTAAGCAAATTCTGAAATATCGTTCCATGTTATAGCATAGAGATTCAGATATAAATTAAATATTGTGGAAAACTTTAAGAAAGATAACAATAACATAAGAGAATACTTGTCTGCACTTCACTCTACATATGAATCCTATGAAATGTCTTGTCTTTATTCATCACTCTAGCTTGCTGGTCCAATCAGTGATACAATATCTTTACAAATATTTGATCAATAAGTCTATAGAAATGTCTAAGTATCCACCCTACATACTTGAAACTAACTTGAGACTTAATCTAGAAAATACAAAATATCTTCTTGCAGGAAGATGGAGACAGCTATTGAAATGCTTCATGCTATCCCTAGCATTTTGGTGCTGCTGACCTTTATAGTTGGGTTTCTAGTTTTTATGCTCTTTGTTGTTTAAATTATCACACTGGGGCTTTATTTACTTCAGGCTTTCATTTGATATTCTCTATCACAGATACTCTTTCACTTTGATGGTCTGCCTTTATTCTTCACTATGTTTTTACTGTTACTATGCATTTTCACCTTTTACTATGTGTTTCATCAGTAAATTATTTTGCTTTTATTTGTCTCAACATATGGTAGTGGATATTTGGTCAAGTTTCTGTATGTTTTATCTGTTTGTATTCTAATTGCATACCCAGTCTGGTTCCTCTGTTTTGACAGTCAATGCTCTGTGTGAATGTTTTCTTCTCGGCTCTGTGTGTAATTATATTTTTCTTCTCAATACAGGTTTTTGAAAAGGTTTCTTGTTGAGTCTCGGAATAAACAAGTTCTGCGACTAGTATTAGAACTGCTTAGCCAAGTTCTGGTCTTCGGCTGATTACCTGCAAAATTCAACAATTGTTAAGAAAACACAGGTTCGCAGGGAAGGTGATTGATAGCTTTTATGGCATAGAGATGTCTGGGAAAGGAGTCATGGAAGTGTTTTGAACATAAATGGAGGTGGAAATGCGTTGCAGAGGTTTCAGGTGGCATTGAAGGGTTTTGATGGGTTTATACTATGAAACACGTCAAAGGCACGAAAACAAGGTTTTCGGGGTTTTAAGCTTAACAGGAAACTTTTTGAATATGGCACGAAAATTCATATTAATGGATAATATGTGGTTTTATGGATTGGAGGGGGGGTAATATTAGAGGTCGTCGCACCGCTTATGAGGTGAAGGCGGTTTTTAGGAGCGGTCACCTGATATAGTCCATAGCTTGACACGTAGCCTTAGGGGGGTTGGGGAAACCACTTTATCGGGTGGGTAACCTTCGGCTATTGGGCGCAGCCGATATGGCTTTAGGCCGTTGGATAAGGTGGATGTTGATCTAACTGTAGTCGGGCATAGGAAGCGTGCGGAGATAAAGCGTGGGCTTAGGGAGGGGCCCGCTTTCATTAAACGTTGGCGGTATGGGTTTATTTAGGAAATAATCACAGGTTTAAAACCATTGGGTGGGGCTTAATAGAGGTTTAACTTAGATTTGGGTAAAGTTTGGGCGTTGGGTGAGGCCGATACAGCTGTACATCTTTGGATTAAGGCGTAGTTTGATCGGACGGTGGTCAAGTTGTGAAATAGCACGGAGGAAATGTACGGAGGCTTAGGGGAGCCCGATGCTTTAATCAAAAGTGATTTGTGATTATTTAAGGTTAAGGAGGGGTTTTATTTGTTTTGTCGAGATAAGGGGTAAATGTATTAGTTTCTATTAAAACTAACGGTTGGGGGTATTTACATAGAGATTTAATTAATATACGGGAAAATGGTTTTATTAGTCATTATACAAGAAAATTAATAATTAATATGAAACGCGATGGGCAGAGTGGGTATTTCCTTAAAAAAGGTAAAATGTATGCGTTTGTGCACTTTATTTACATATACCCAATACTTAGGATAAAGTGTTTTTTTTGTGGGTTTTTGGGTGAAAAGGGATTTACATGGGGGTTTTCACTTTTCCTAGGCAAATGGTATTTAACCTTAGGAAAATGGGTTTTTTGGGGTAATGAAGAGGGAATGGATTTTAAGAAGGGGATTCTAGCACTTGTGTCCATAAGTCATTAAGCCGAGGGTCCGGTCCCACCAAAAGTCAGAGAAATGCTCCGAGCCTCTTTGACTTGAAGGATAGGGGAAAAAATGACTTTGGGGAAGTTAATTAAATTAACTTGTAAACCTTTGCTTTTGCTTTCATAATTGATCATACATGTTGAAATATGTATCTAAGCATGATGCATGTGTTTTTATCCAATCATGTTTGCAGTTTAGCAACCTTTCTTCTACTTACCCATTTACCTACCCTACCATTTTTCTTCATTTCTTTGGGTGCATTTAGGCTAGAAAACCCTTATCTTATCTATTTTTCTTTTATAAATAAAACTATCTAGTTCTAACCTTATATCATCCAAGGGCTCAGATTAAGTTTATGAGTTCCTTTTATTTCTCTACCTACCTATGATCTGCCAAGATTAAATTGTTTGGTTAGACTTTATTCTCTAACTATAAACATCAAATTCAAATAATGTATAATCAAAATTAAACAGTTTGATTACCATGGATTGTGGCATAAATAACATGCTGCATAAAATCATTATTATGCATAAAAGTAAATAGTAGTGGCATTTAGACTTGCTTACTTTCATGGTCTCTTTTTGTTTTGGGGTTCATATATTTTCATTTTTTTGACCTTTTCTTATTTTTTTTGTCTTTTGATTTTTCTTTTAGGACATACCCTTTTTACATTTTTTAATTTTTTAATATGGAAAACATTTGCAGAAAGCAAAGGTATGTACAATATTACAAGGCTTAACCTTAGCCATTCAAAATTATGACTCCTATTGGTATAGGATCCTAACAGTGGCTTCACTTGGGGATGGCATTTTCTAGTGAAATGTTAAGAACTCTAGAGATCAGTAGCCTTATCCTGTTGCTAATGTCACCTTGCAAAGTGTCCTTCAATGAATCTGCATTATTGATACTTGTCTAGTCAATTTAACGTCTTAAATTACTCTACATAAATTATCAATCTGGGTATCTTAAATTGATAAAGTGTGGTGCACCATATGTGCTTAGTTAACCCTTTTTCTTACTTCGTTGTTTTATAGATTTTATTTTGTTTTGGAGTTTTGTTTTTGTTGATCTCCTAAAGTGTCTAATATAAATGGAATCCTATTCTAAGGTCTTAAGAATACTTTTAAAGGTCAAGTATGGATGTAGATTTCAAGACAAGGTTTATGTCCCTAATGGTAACTTCCAAAACTTAGCACTTCAAAAGATCTTAAAACATGTTATTGATCAAATCAATACTTGAACAAAAAATGTAAATGTGCAACTACTTAAATCAAACAAAAGATTAAATACTGATTATGAAAGCATTGTCTCTACTACTTATCTAAATACGGAAATAAAAGTTAAGCTATTGCACTCAAACAAATCAAAAATTGTAAGGAAAGTAAAACTAAAATCAAATTACACATTCATAATTCGATCCCTCGCCAGTAGTCCCACTATGGCTTTCGGAGGTAACCGTCAATGATATGATCAATTTAATATCTAAGTGCAGAAAAGTAAAACTAAAATCAAATTATACATTCATAATTCGATCTCTTGCTAGTAGTCCCGCTATGGCTTTCAGAGGTAACCGTCAATGATATGAGCAATTTAATATCTAATTGCAGAAAAGTAAAACTAAAATCAAATCACACATTCATAATTTGATCCCTCGCTAGTGGTCCCGTTATGACTTTCAGAGGTAACCGTCAATGATATGAGCAATTTAATATCTAATTGCAGAAAAATAAAACTAAAATCAAATCACACATTCATAATTCGATCCCTCAGTAGTAGTCCCACTATGGCTTTCAGAGGTAACCGTCAATGATATGAAAAAGTTGATTTCTAAACTAACTAACAAAGTAAGTAAAGAAGACTGAAATCAAAACATAACTGAAATTGAAAAGCTAAAAAAACAAAGTCAGTAGAGAGGAAAATCTCATGTCACTATTTGATGCAAAAACATGTAAAGAAAAACTAATCTACAATCAACCGGTTGAACACACTTACATGAATTAAAATTGCATGAATGGAAAATCTAATCTATCAAACTTGAAAGCAATCAAATGACATAATGAAATCAAAGCAAAATTACAAAATGAAATTTACTCTACCTTACATTCTAATATGCTCCATGACATCTACTTCACATCTCCTTCCATGTTGACAACATCAAAGCTTTATTCAAATTCTTCAAAATTACAGAGTACAACAAAGCTCTCCAAAGCTTTCAAGAGCCATTAAGGAAGAACTACAAACTCCAAGCTTAAGAACTAACAAGCTAAGACTTAAGAACTAACAAATGAAGGAGAGAGATCTCCTATTTATACAAAAAGATGAGAAGCCATCTCATTAATGAGAGTCCATGAATCTCTCCCTCTACCTCTAGAGTCCTAATCAAAATAGGAACTGATAAGACACATGTCTTCTTAGAGTTACAATACAATTAGGAGATGTGACACATATCCTCATGATCCCATGATTCTTTCCACTCAAATTCGAATTTGGCCTTAGAGTGCCACATAAGGGTCTTCTAGAAACCTCCTTTCAACCTACACATGTCAACAATCTCAACCCATTTGTTAGGTATAAGCATATGCACATTATTTTCTAATTTTTAACCACAAATTCACTTAAAAGGCTTAGAATTAATAAAGTTTGGAAAAACATAAATGTGGCCCAATGATAATGAAAGTGGGATGAATGTGGTGTAATGGAAATGAATGACATTTTCAAGACTTAACATACCCCCCAACTGAAGCTATTGCATGTCCTCATGCAATATATATTACATTAACTCTTTTGATCTTTGAGCTTTGGCTTAACTTTGCATGATATCATTTGATAATTTCATATTTCTGCAAAGTGTTTTACTTGAATTGCAACATGGTTGGTTATTGTGTTACAACCAATTTTTTTTGTTGTTGTTGCATTTTATTTTTATCTTTGAATTTTGCATAATGATATTTTTTATTATTGTTGCAAAGTATATCTTTATTGGATTGCATGATGGTTGGTTTTTGTGTGACAACCATGATTTTGTTTGTATCCGTTTATCCTTTAAGCACTTTTTCAAAAGCCATTGTATGCTCAAAATAGCAATGTAATAATTGGTATATGTTGGAAGTATGTGGGCTCCTGAATATGATATGGACATGGAAAAATATGAAGATGAATGTATTCCCCCCCAACTGATGGTATTGGCAATTTTATGAAATAAGGAAGAGAAATGTTTTTCCAACAATTATCATTCTAGCTTTTTATGGAATTCTATGGTCAAAAGTTAGAAAATGACGTACCTTCACTTACCCTTTGGAATGGATGAGTTGTATGTTTGGTGGCTGCAAAATTCTGATCATATTCTTCTTTAAGTGGCTGAACAAGAGGAGTCATGGATAAAGAGATAAGATGACTTTTTATTGTCTCTACTAAAACTTGTTGAATCTGCTCCAAAATGCTGAAAATAATAGTCTTCATGTCTTCAAAACTCATTGGCACAATTCCTACTATGTGAAAAGATGTTCTGATGTCGAACATATTAGGAAATTGTTGGCTTAGTGGCCATTAATGGATGCCACTAGTCAACACGAGAACTCTCACCATTGATGACAATGAGAGTCAAAATGCCCAAACACATCTTTCTAGGTACGAATGAATTTGTCGATGTCGAGTCACCTAGAAGATCTGATGAACAAGGGACATTAATGTATTCCCATTGTTTGTCAGCATGAGGACTTGCCATTAAGGCATGCAAGCCTCAAGGTGTTTTTACAAAGAACTTAGACTCAAAGGACTATGGACTCAATAATTTACATTGAAGCAGGGCTTATTTGCGGAATGAAAATGACAGGAAATGGAAGATGAAAATGGAAGATGGCAAAGGAGAACAGAAATGGCAATGGGCAATAAGCATGTGAATGAGCCTCTTGCTTTTATTTGTGGGTTATGAATGGATAAAAAGAGATGGAAAGTGTATGTGAATGTAAATGGAAAATATGAAGTGAAATGAAGTGAATGGTTTATTATGAAGTATGGATGTGATCGATGGATGTGATGGAGACAATAGTATCTGAAAGTTTTTCAAGTGTTTGGATCTAATTTTGCATCAACATATTTCCTCTTTATTGCTGATCATCCTCTTATGAAACAAATTGGTCTCTTAGAGAGACACCATTCTCTTGTAGTCATTTGTCCTTCCTCCTCGAACCTGCAAAAAAAAAAAAAAACTTCTTCAGTAATGGAATGTAAGATTATCAAAGGAGAGAGATGGCCAATCTCTCTAGTTATAATATTTATACACAAAACTAAGAATTTGTATTAATGAAACAAGTTCTCAAAGGAAAAATCAAAGAATTTATACCTGATTTGGAATTAGTGCCTCAAGTTGATGTTACTTCTTTTTAGCAATTTATTTCATTGTTTGCCATTTCAAAATCTAATAATGGATTCCTCATTGTGTAGATCTTGTTGAGATATTTCCAATGGTACTTAGATCATCAAAATCTGATTTCGTATGAAAAAGTTAGGTTGATTTGAACAATGAGGTTTTTTTTTTTTTTTTTTTTTTTTTTTTTTTTTTTTTGTTTTTTTTTTTTTTTAGTTTGCGGAGTTGGACTTCAGCTGCAAAATGTGCACGGTTTCTGTAGCTAAAAATATTGAATACAAAGTTAGCCATTCATTTTTCATCATCAATCAAAAATTAATCAATACCTTCAGAAAAGTGAGCAAACAACTTATTCATTTCATTGATTCAAAATTATTATTTTTTCCTTGATATGCAATGACTTAGTGTGGCGACTTAGTATGGCGACTTAGTGTGGTGACTTAGTAATAACACACAACTTGACTTCCCTTTGACTGGGGTATTTTTCATTGAATTGGATCAAATGAATAGGACACCATCCATTTTCATTGAATTGGATCAAATGAATAGGACACCATCCATGTACTGACATTTTCCCAGCTACCCATGTGGCTTGTTTTGCTTGATGACACCTGCAACCTAGAGTTTAACAAAAACAGTTGTGGAAAGTTGAATTAGCTGCGGAAAATTGAATCAGCTGCGGAAAGTGGCTGAAACAGTCAACCATCAATTTTCTGATTTAAGTTATTTTCTTCATTGCCTGCATGTAGGAACTATGTGAATGGTAATGGCATATGGAGCAAAACAGTTTCAACGATGGAAATGGAATACCAGGGTACCTACTCTTGTGCTGCTCATTTTTTTATTTAATTTTTAATTTTTTTTTAATTTTTTAATTTTTTATAAATATACCCAAAGTGTCACTTTCCTATTGCCTTATGAATCATAAACCTTGAAGATGAATTTATCTTTTGGTTACTTAGAAATTAGGCATGGGAACAATTTTAGAGCACTTTGACTATCAAAAAGATGCTTATGCAAGAGTGCAAATATGCAAGAGCTAGTATGCAGAAATGATAGATTATTTTCAAGATCAAACGAAAACCAATGATTTCAAGAATACCATTATAATTCACTAGACTTTGGTATGATTCAGATCAGTCCACAATTAGCATGCAAACAGTTCCAAAATCTCACTTGAAAAACAAACAAGATAATACTTATTGAGCCTTTGAGTGTATTAGGATTTATTTTCAGGACCAAACTTCGAAAATTACACGGTTGTAGCAGTTATATCATACTTCTGAGCAACAAAGTTTCAACTTATAGTTTGATAAATAGCCTATAACCATAACCATAACCATTTGGCCCTTCCATAAACTTGGGCCCTTCCGGTTCTTCCCTCAACAATAGACCCATTCTTTCCTTCTTGTTCTAACAATTCGTCTACGTGAATGATGGATGACGAAAATTCATTATGTGTTAGCGGGCAATTGACACGGTTTTATGGAAAAAAATCCAATGATGGTAAATGGAGAAACAAAGAACAAGTGGTGGGAATGGAGCGGAGTAGTGAATTTTGATTGAAATTGCCAAATCAGTTTGGACTGGTTCACGTAATGGAGAGCCATCTTCACTTAGGATTGTTGTCAACAGGTGGCAATAAAAAGGCAGGAGACGTGGTGGAAAAGGGTGGAAGACGTGGTAGAGTAGGTGCCAGCACATAACCAAATTAGAATTCCCCTTTCTCAGGCACGCCGAATTAAATCACAGTCTGTTCATCTAATTGAAATTCTGTTTTTTTACACGCGGCAGGCAAAAATGGGCTCCAAATAACTGATGATTTCTCCCAGACCGCCACAAATTTCTTAAAACGGTTTCTGAGTTATCTAACCAACCCTGTTGGTGAAAAAACCCATGTTTTCTTTTTTTCATATTTGTCTTTGTTTGGCCAAATCGTGCTCTCAAATTTTGACGTTTTTCTCTGTTTACGTTTTTCCTGAGTTGTTGCATTTGGCCTGTAAAATCGATTTCAGGAAAAATTTGTTTTCAGATGCAATCAACAGCAAATGAGTTAGTCAATTTCAAGGAGAGGACGTTGTTAAAAAAATGTTTCCTATCATATTAAGCAAGTGCTGAGATCTATTCTAGCTGGAGCAGGTCAGAGGTTTGTTTCAAACGCTTGCTAAAGAAACAGTGGATTCAAATTTGATGCAAATCCGTGATTTCGCCATTTATCCTTCAAGTCAGTAGGTAAACGTGACTTGTCAAAAATCCTTTTATGTGTTCCCATATGCGTTTCCACGGGATTCCATTGGTTTTGCCTATCGCAAATTTCTCCATACCTTCCTTCAAAGCCTCCTCTTCAACCTTTGTCCAAACTAACTTATTCCTATGTGCACCAGGCAGATGACAGGTTCCTCTCATTGTGGATTTCCTATTTCGTAAGTGGTATTTCCCATCATCACTATTACCATCTTCAAAATCTCCACCATGTATATCATTGTCAGCTTCATTCTGTTCACATGATAGATCATTTTCAATTCTACTAGGTCTTTTATCTTGAGGTTGGAAAGACTTCAAGTTCTGATCTAAGGAGTAAAAAAAATCATCCTGTTGTTGTTGTTGTTTTTTTTTTTTATTGGTCTTTGAGATAAGATCATGTGGCAGGCCAAGACCAAAGTCAGGCCTCCATATGAAGTACCAATACAATACTGAGAGCAGCATTATAACAAGCAGTGCAGCGGAGAAACCTAACCCAATTTTAGCACTAACAAATAAGCCACGATTTTTCAAAAAGTATGGACAATCTAGTAGAGATGGCACTCCATAAAGGTCATGATTTTCTCGTAAGTGTTAGTAGGCATCTCCACATAGGTATGTTCTCAGTTGGGATGTTCTGGCTGTATGAAGGATTTTTACTGCTGATTACAAGAGTCAGGTAAACAACTAGAGGAGGCTTTTGCAGATTTTTTATTTTATTTTTTTTTTAATGTTTTTGCAGGTTTGTTTTAAGGCAAAAACTTGAACAGGGATGCATATTTTCTTGTTGAAGCCACAGTGAA
>APFE030302719.1:57688-68786 GCA_000404065.3 Pinus taeda
TTCTTTCTTTTTTTAAATACTTTTGTTAATAAAATTTTATGTTATATTTTCAAAAATTAAAGATATACATATACATTTCATTAAACAAAACAATGATTTTTTTTTTTTGCAACAAATATTCTTGCAAATTTGTTTTAAGGTCAAAACTTGAACAGGGATGCAAATTTTCCTACTGATGCCACAGTGAAAGTTTGGACTCAAGATAGCCATAAATTGTTTTTCCTTTTTTTTTTTTTTTTAAATTTGTAATTGTAAATTTTTATAAGAAGGATTAATGATTTTCAATTTCAGGCAGCAAAGGCTTCAAGGAAAACATGCTAAAAGCAGGACTTTGACTGAGGTCTTAGGCTGGTTTTTTATCAATCTGAGCTGGGTGACTAGGATAGGATCCATGTCGGGACAATTCTGGAGATGCCCATGTG
Organism: Pinus taeda; assembly: GCA_000404065.3. Lineage (NCBI taxonomy): Eukaryota > Viridiplantae > Streptophyta > Pinopsida > Pinales > Pinaceae > Pinus > Pinus taeda. The sequence continues at coordinate 58,111 of APFE030302719.1, forward strand.
GTCGGTTTCTTCATTGGATGCCTGTAACCGGCTAAACCTTGAAATCAGCTGCGAAATTCTCAACTAGCTACGGAATCAGGCTACATTCTGCAGCTAAGTTGCAAAACCTTATTTGAACAGGATACAATATTTTGAGGACCACTACATACCATAACCAGTCAATCTTGGACAGTTGAACCTATCAAAGCAGTTGGGTTTCATTAATTTTTTTTTTTTGAATCAATTGAAATGATGAAGTTTATTTTGTCTCTTCTTTCTTTTTTTTTTTTTTTTTTTTTTTTTTCCACATAGCAATCCTTTTTCTGATCTTCCATATCACACAAAGTGTAGGAGGAGAACATACTCAAGAATTATTAAATTTTTTTAGATGTAAGAAATAAGGTTTCCTAATTACACTTCCCCAACAACGACGCCAAAAGTCTAGTCAATTTAACGTCTTAAATTGCTCTACATAAATTATAAATCCGGGTATCGTAAATTGATGAAGTGTGGTGCACCATATATGCTTAGTTAACCCTTTTTCTTACTTCGTTGTTTTATAGATTTTATTTTGTTTTCGGGTTTTGTTTTTGTTGATCTCCTAAAGTGTCTAATGCAAATGGAAATCCTATTCTAAGGTCTTAAGAATACTTTTAAAGGTCAAGTATGGATGTAGATTTCAAGAGAAAGTTTATGTCCCTAATGGTAACTTCCAAAACTTAGCACTTCAAAAGATCTTAAAACATGTTATTGATCAAATCAGTACTTGAACAAAAAGTGTAAATGTGCAGCTACTTAAATCAAACAAAAGATGAAATACTGATCATGTAATCACTATCTCCGCTGCTTATCTAAATACGGAAATAAAAGTTAAGCTATTGCACTCAAACAAATAAAAAATTGCAAGGAAAGTAAAACTAAAATCAAATTACACATTCATAATTCAATTCCTCACTAGTAGTCCCGCTATGGCTTTCGAAGGTAACCGTCAATGATATGAGCAATTTAATATCTAATTGCAGAAAGGTAAAACTAAAATCAAATTACACATTCATAATTCGATCCCTCGCCAGTAGTCCTGCTATGGCTTTCGGAGGTAACCATCAATGCTATGAGCAATTTAATATCTAATTGCAGAAAAGTAAAACTAAAATCAAATCACACATTCATAATTCGATCCCTCGCCAGTAGTCCTGCTATGGCTTTCGGAGGTAACCGTCAATGATATGAGCAATTTAATATCTAATTGCAGAAAATTAAAACTAAATTCAAATCACACATTCATAATTCAATCCCTCGCCAGTAGTCCCGCTATGGATTTCGGAGGTAACCGTCAATGATATGAATAAGTTGATTTCTAAACTAACTAACAAAGCAAGTAAAGAAGACTGAAATCAAAACATAACTGAAATTGAAAAGCTAAAAATCAAAGTCAGCAGAGAGGAAAATCTCATGTCACTATTTGATGCAAAAACATGTAAAGAAAAACTAATCTACAATCAATCAGTTGAACACACTTACATGAATTAAAATTGCATAAATGGAAAATCTAATCTATCAGACTTGAAAACAATCAAATGACATAATGAAATCAAAACAAAATTACAAAATGAAATCTACTCTACCTTACATTCTAATATGGTCCATGACATCTACTTCACATCTCCTTCCATGTTGACAACATCAAAGCTCTATTCAAATTCTTCAAAATTACAAAGTACAACAAAGCTCTCCAAAGCTTTCAAAAGCCATCAAGGAAGAACTATAAACTCCAAGCTTAAGAACTTACAAGTTAAGACTTAAGAACTAACAAATGAAGGAGAGAGATCTCCTTTTTATACAAAAAGATGAGAAGTCATCTCATTAATAAGAGTCCATGAATCTCTCTCTCTACCTCTAGAGTCCTAATCAAAATAGGAACTGATAAGACACATGTCTTCATAGAGTTATAATACAATTAGGAGATGTGACACATATCCTCATGATCCTATGATTATTTCCATTCAAATTCAAATTTGGCCTTAGAGTGCCACATAAGGGTATTTTAGAAGCCTCCTTTCAACCTACACATGTCAACAATCTCAACCCATTTGTTAAGTATAAGCATATGCACATTATTTTCTAATTTTTAACCACAAATTCACTTAAAAGGCTTAGAATTAATAAAGTTTAGAAAAATATAAATGTGGCCCAATGATAATGAAAGTGGGATGAATGTGGTGACATAGTAGTGAAATGGAGGTGATATAATGGACATAATAGTGAAAGTGTAATGGAAATGAATGACATTTTCAAGACTCAATAATACTTATGATAGTAAATCTTTCAAAGCTTAGGGCCTTCTCTTCAGGCTTCAACTTCAAAGATCACCATCCAATCCAAACTAAACTTTTGAAAGTAGAATATGTATAAATGGGAAATGAAAATTAGGAACTAGGTTCAAAGTAATGTTTTAGCATTCGACCATTTACTGGCCCACCTTCTGCATCTGTACCATTAATTTCCCTCAGGAAGAAAGCATTATTTCCTCTATAAGCATAACTGACATAGGGACCTTTCCATAGGAAATCAAATTTCCCATGTTTTCCTTTGTCTTCCCTCTTGGAATCCCACTTGAGAACTTTGTCACCAATGTAAAAATCTTCATCCCTGCAAAAATATTTTTAATCCTTTCCTGCACAACTTGAGACCTGACATAGACTTCTTCTCTGGTTTTTTGTAGATGAATAGTTTGGTTGATTCTTCTTTGGATACTATTTGGTTCAACCTACAATTCTTGAAGTATCTTCATTACTAGTACTCCCAAAGAGGATGGAAAAATAGTTTTCATTCCATAAACTAGTTGATAGGGAGAAGTACCAATCGATTTCTTAGTAGTCAATCTATAAGCCCATAAGGCATTGACCAGCTTCTTATTCCAAGTTTTCTTATTGTCCTCTAGTAACTTTTTTATGATGTTTACTAGGCTCTTGTTTGAGGATTCTACCAATCCATTACTTTGAGAGTAATAGGTTGTGGAATGTCCAAGGGTGATATGGTATTTGTTGCAAAAATCTATCATTCTTTTGGATTTAAAGGTTGTTGCATTATCAATAATGAGCTTAGTTGGACATCCAAATCTTAGTAGAATGTTGGTTTCAAGGAAGGTTATGATAACAGTATACATGGCTTGCCTTGAAGGAATGGCCTCTATCCATTTTGTGAAGTAGTCTGTGGCTGTGAGGATCCATTTGTGCTGGGCAAAAGAGGGTGGGTGAATTTCACCAATGAAGTCTAAACCCCATTGTTGAAAAGGTATTTCTGCAAAGATTGGCTTTAGGGGTAAAGGTAAGAGTTTTTTCTTCCCCTAAAAAATTTAACATTTGTGACAAGAGGTCACATATTTTTTGACATCAACAAACAAAGTAGGCCAGTTAAAACCAGCTCTAAGGATTTTTATCCGCAGTGGTCTTGCAGTAAAGGTGTCATCCACAATCACCTGCATGAAATTCTTCCAAAACTTTGTCAGATTCATCTTTTAATAAGAAATTGAGAAGAATACCTTCATGATCTCTCCAAAGCAGAGCATTGTCTAATAAACAAAATTTTAAGGATTTCATCTTCAAAAACCTGCTTTTAGTCCTAGATAATTTAGAAGGAGCTTGTAAATTCAGTAAAACATAAATAATATCAGCATACCAAGGTGATTCAAGAAAGGCCTGGCTGATTTATGGAGTCGCCATCTCCTCTTCATTATCTATTGCTGCAATAAAGTTTCTATCCAAGGCTTGACAGTTCGATTCAGCCATGATCTTGGCTAAACCTTGGCCTTTAATTAGCTTAGTGGGTTTGATTTCTATATCATACTCTAAAATGGTAGCAATCCACTTTCCCCTCTTTCCATCAAGACCACCTTGAGTTAGGATGTCTTTGACTACTGAATTGGGAATGTAGGCCACTATATGAGAGTATAAGATTTATACCCTAAAGTCATTAATGGCTTTGACTAAAGCCAAGGCTTGTTTTTCCATTATATTGTATTTCAATGGGGAATCTCTCAGGGCTTTGCTAAAGAAAGCAATGGATTGTTCATAGCCCTGGTCATTTTTCTGCAGTAGAACCACAACAATTGTGTGCTCAGAAGTAAAGGAAAACAAGATGAAATCTCTGTCGAATTTGGGACTGATTAACATAGGTGTTTTAGTTAAGGCTAGTTTAATGTCTTCAAAGGATTTTTTAGCCTCAACAGTCCATTTTATGGTGGAGTCCTTTTTCAGCATATTGTTTAGTGATCTAATTAATTCTGCTAGATTAGATATAAATCTTCTAAGAAAATTAATTTTTCCTAAGAAAGCCTATAATTCTCTAATGTTCCTGGGGTAATTCTCTTCTCGCAAGATCTATTCTTATACCATCTTTTGAACTTATGTGACCTAACCATTTTCCTTCTTCTAACCCAAACAAGGACATTTTGGGGTTTAAAAAGATTCCAAATTTCCTACATTTAATAAAAACTTTCCTTAGATGATCCAAATGTTGTTTGTCAGATTTTGAAAATACAGTAATGTCATCTAGATATATCACAAGGAAATCATGAATTTCTTTTGCAAAGGCTATATCTATAGCCCTCTGGAAAGTGGCTCCTGCGTTCGTTAGCCCAAAAGGCATTTTCACATACATAAATGTGCCCCAAGGAGTAGTAAAGGCAGTTTTGGGTTGGTCATCTGGATGAACCAAGATTTGATTGTAACCAAAAAACCCATCCAACAATGAGATTCTGGTTGCTCCAACTACTCTCTATAAAATGTGGTCCATTTTGGGCAAAGGGTGGTTGTCTTTTAATGACACTTTGTTGAGGCTTCTGAGATCCATGCAGAGTCTAATCTCACCAATTTTCTTTCTAGTTGGCACCAAGTTTGAGACCTAGTAAGAAAATCTGATTGGTGCAATTATTTTGGCATCATACATCCTATGAATTTATTTTTCAATTGAGGGTAATAAGATAGGATTAATCCTTCTAAGTTTCTGTTTGAAAGGTTTTTGATTTTCTTTAATAGGAATTGTGTGTTGGATGATGTTGGTGTCATAGGATTTGAGGTCCTTATAACTCCAAGAAAATACATGCTGAAATTGTTTCAACAACTCAATGTATTTTACTTTTTCAGTTGGAGGTAGTGATTTTGAAAGTTTGATTAATTTAGGATTTTTATTGGAGCCTATATTACATTCCTCTATATTAGACTTTAAAGGTTTCATTTTAGGTTTCCTAGTAACATCATTTGAATCAAATAAATCCTCCAAAGGGGTTAATCCTTTTAGTAAGAAATTATCTTTGAGATTAATTACTTCGGTTTCTTCACTGATTATTCCATCAATTTCAATCTATTCTAAGTTATTTACATCTGATTTGGTAAATTTAGTTGGGTTAAATCTATCCAATTCATCACCTTCTATCTCATTTATTCCTATCTTATCCTTAGTGTCAGGATCTATTGATGTATTGGTATCTATATTGCTATTTACAAATTGTTCTTCCAAAAGTAGAAAGTTATTTATCTGTTTATAATCAAAAAATATTTGCTAATTCTTCAAATTGTCTAGAATTGCAGGTCTATGCCTAACTTCAACAATGTATTGATGGTTGGGCTGGAAGGGTAATTTTCAAGTGCTGGCAAACATTGCTAAACTATGGGCTTGCATGTTATGTTTTCTAGGAATTACTACAAGGTTTGTTTCTAATAAAGTGTTAAGTATTTCTACAATAGTTCCCTTATAACAACTTAATTAGGGTTCTTTATCATATATACAACATTAATCTATTTTACAATTAATTTAGAGTCTCCCATGACAGAAACTCTTTTAGCTCCTAAATTCCTAACTAACTTAAGACCTAAAATTAATGCTTCATATTTTGCAATATTGTTAGTACATTTAAAATCCAATCTATATGCATGACCTTCTGAATAATCATTTTCCAAATTGTATATCCACACTCCTACTCTTGCTCCTAATCTATTAACTAATCCATCAAATTATAAATGCCATAATATCTCATGCTCATAATTTTCACCATATGGTGTAACAAACTTTTCATCACTTGTAGCAATTTTACCATCTAGTTCATTGAAAAGTTCTATAGTTTGGTTAGTCTCATTTTGTGTAGAAACTACAATTTCTTTTGGTTTTGTATTAACATTGATTGAAATTTTTTCTTGCTTTTGATCAGCATTATACAAGATAAAAGAATCAATATCTGAGTGTATCGAGTAGATGGGAAAGTTTTGAGGCCGATCCTGGCTACTTACCATATACTTCATTAAGGTTTCTCAGTATAGTTTCTTAGGTTGTCCAAAAGCGGAAATTGTTGCATATGACATATCTAGTTGTAAGGATCCCCGAAGTTTGGCTCCCCATGATCTCGATCACAACATGCCATACTTTTGTGGGATGTCAGCAACCACAATATCCATAAGGATGCATTTGGCAGGATATTGGACTAAAGTGACACACAGATCTTTAATCAATCCTAGACATTATACCTGACTAGAGTCAAATGAGAATAAGTCTTTATAAGGCCTTGTAATGTGTAGGTTTAATTTCTCCATCACTAATTTGGGCATTAGGTTGTGAGAGGCCCCAGAGTCCAACACTTCATTGTGTATAATTTTGTCATGGATATTAAGGCTAATGTAAAAAGGTGGAACTCCTCCTTCTAATGGTTTGCCATTAACATCTGGACCGAATATGAGTTCTGGCTGGTCGTCAAACAAGTTGACAAAATATTCATTTTTAGTAATGTTTAAGATCTGATTGATCTGTGATTTGTAAGTTTCGTTTTTGAATAGTTCTGTTAAAGGAACTGAAATATTTAGCTTTGCTATTTATGCTCCCAGATTGAATGGTAAAGAGACTTTTTTTGTTTGATGGTTTTGAATTTTAGTAGCAGGGATTTGAGTAGACTTGTCTTCTTTTCCTTTATTGGGGATCTCCTTATGTGGATTTTCAAATCTAATGTTTTGAGCTTTGTCCACTGGTTCTTCAGGAGGAATCAAAGTCAAAGGTTGATCAGCAGAAGGTTGATCATAGGTTATATCTACAATTGTGGCGCCATAAGGATTTGGGTTCTGCCTAGGAAGAATTTGGAGGATCTTTGAAACAGGGGCTTCTTTTATTTTCTTGGGTTGATTCTGCACTACTTTCTTAGTTTGGTCGGGGACTTCTATGTTCTTTCTGCTCCTTAGGTTATACTGTTTATGTACTTCAAAAATGGCAAAGTCGTATCCCTGTTTATAATCAAATGATTCCCCAGACTGTAACTATAATTGTTGCAATATATATAGTTCCTGATCATCTTGGGTTAGAATTACATAGTCCTCATAATTTACTCCCATTAGTTTAATTTGTCTATCTTATTCTGGATCTTCTAAAAAGGATGTTTCTCCATAATTTTCTTGAAAAGGAGGCCTAATGTTCTACTCCGGTCCATTTTCCCAGTGTTTTGGTTTTGGTTTTTTCTAAAATTAGGGTTTCTAACTGGAGTTGCTTGTTGGTTATCCCATTGAGGTTTCCTTTCTGTGTTTTCTATTCTATCCATTAGTTTTTCCATACTTTTGGCTAAATTATCTATCTTAATGTCAGATGATGAAGTTTCATCTTTTGCATTTCCTCTTTTTTCATTTCTAACTCTAGCTCTTTTAGCTAACAAATTCACCTCTACACTAACTGCTACACTTTGCATTTCTTCTAATGTTGGGGGGTTTCTTTCCGTGAGTTGGAATTCCATATCTGTGTCAAAACCATCAGGGAACTTTATTAATGCTAAGTTAGGTGGAGGTCTAAGATTAACTAGGATTGTGTTATATATACTATTGAGTCTAGTAAAGTAATATTGAATAGTTTCATTAGGCCCCCTTCTAATATTCTCATATTCTGAAAGTATTTGTAGGGGATTCTTTTTCTTTTCCCATCTCTTCAAAAATTGCTGGTAAAATGTATCTAAACTATCAATGCTATTAACAGTTAATTCTCTAAACCATTTCCTAACATCACTAGCTAAAGATTGGGCAAAGAGTCTCATCTGAACATTATCTGTGTCAATTTTGTGCAACTCAAAGTAATATGTTATCTTGTTGACATGTTGTTGTGCAATGTAATGTCATGTGCCATCAAATTGAACAATTTTACTTTGGTAGTCTGTTGGCATAACACCAAGCTGGGCAGGTAAAATGAGAGGAGCATATCTATTTGCCATTGCCCTAAGCTAAGAGGGGCTAAGATGTGGGGTTGAAGTACTTGGAGATGATGTAGTAGTGGATGAAGAACTAGGACTAGTAGGTGTTGAATGAGTAATGATAGGCTGGTGAGGGAGAATAGTGGTGAACCCAAAGAAATGGGCAATTGTTCAGAAAGCTCAGGGGCTGTGGCAGTATTAGTGGATGATTGTGGGGATTTCAGAATGTATTCATCAATTGATTTGTTGGCCTGTTGAACTTATAGGTCTGTAATAATTCAGGATCTAGAACAATTTCATCGATTTCACTTTTAGATTTTGTTCTAAATAATGAAAGATCAAAAAGCAAGTCAAAGGGAAGTTCTTCTAAAAATAACCACTCATCAGGACATGAATTAGCTTTAACTAATGGTATTTGACTAGCTGAACTTTCTTCTTTTTAGATTTTCTTGAAATTAGGTTGGGATTATCAACTACTAGGGCAAGGTTTGGGTCTAGATTAGCCCTAGTAAAATGAATCTTCCTAGAAATCAGAATTTCAATTTTTTAAGTGTTTTTGTAAGATTTTTTCAAGGTAACTTCTAACAAATGACTTTAAGAGGCTCAAAATGTAGATTTAAAATTTTCTTAAAGCTTTATTAGGACTGAGGATTCACATATCCCCAGTATGGTCACCACTATGTTATCACTCAGAATTTTCTCTTGAAGTTACTAGAAGAAAGAAAATGACCGAGGTAACCACAAACCAACTTTTAAGCATAGGCTTTAGCCAACCTATAGATCAGAGAGGGCTCTCTCTATATGATTTAGCTTAGTTTGTTGGGATTTTAGGTTAGTTCTTAATGTTCAAGGGGTTTTTTATTTGTATTGAATGTAGGATGGTGGAATCCTTGAAACAAATGGTTAGAAAGATGTCTTTAGACCATTGGGCTATGGAGTCAACAGAAGGGCAACAAAAATGGTATTAACTCACTAAAGGGAGTGTTCAGGGGACAAGCTAGCAGAGTAAAGTGCAGGTCTTTGGGCCAGAGGGGTGAAATAATCTTAACTAGGGTGAGAGAGTAATTAAGAATTCTCAGATTGGGATTAAAATGAGGAACAGGGGATAATTGGAAACAAAGGGCAATTAAGAATCCTTTGCTATATATTACAAAAAGACAACCTAAACTAAGGAGAAATTAAGAATTCCTTAACTTAGATTATTAGTTCAAAACATTTATATGCCTAACAGTTAAAACAGAGTGCAATTAAGAAAATTCTGAGATATCGTTCCATGTTATAGCATAGAGATTCAGATATACATTAAAGATTGTGGAAAACTTTAAGAAAGATAACAATAACATAAGAGAATGCTTGTCTGAGATAACAATGAATCCTATGAAATGTCTTGTCTTTATTCATCAATCTAGCTTGCTGGTCCAATCAGTGCTACAATAGCTTTACAGTCTTTGATCAAGAAGTCTATAGAAATGTCTAAGAATCCACCCTACATACTTCGAATTGTGAAGTATTTATACAAAAATTTATTACAAAATATCTCAAACTCACTTGAGATTTAATCTAGGAAATACAAAAAATCTTCTTGCAGGAAGATAGAGACAACTATTGAAATGCTTCATGTTGTCCCTAGCATTTTGGTGCTGCTGGCCTTTATAGTTGTGTTTCTAGCTTTTTATGCTCTTTGTTGTTTGAATTATAACGCTAGGGGTTTATTTACTTCGGGCTTTCATCTGATATTCTCTGTCACTGATACTCTTTCACTTTGATTAACTGTATTTAACCTTCACTGTGTTTTTACCTGTGCATTTTTACCTTTTACTATGTGTTTCATCAGTAAATTCTTTTGGTTTTATGTGTATCAACATATGGTAGTGGATACTGGTTAAGTTTATGTAGGTTTTATATGTTTATATTCTAACTGCATACCTGGTCTGGTTCCTCTGTTTTGACAGTCAATGCTCTGTGTGAATGTTTTCTTCTCAGCTTTGTGTGTAGTTGTCATTTCTTCTCAATACAGGTTTTTGAATAGGTTTCCTATCGAGTCTCAGAGTAAACAAGTTCTACAACTAGTAACAGAATTATTTATCCAAGTTCTGGTCTTCGGCTGATTACCTGCAAAATTAAAAAATTCTTAAGAAAACACAGGTTCATAGGGAAGGTGATTGATAGCTTTAATGGCACAGGGATGTCCGAGAAAGGAGTCGTGGTAGTGTTTTGGATGTAAATGGAGGTGGAATTGCATTGCAGAGGTTCCGGGTGGCATTGAAGGGTTTTAATGAGTTTATACTATGAAATGGGCTAAAGGCACGAAAACAAGGTTTTCGGGGTTTTAAGCTTAACATGCAACTTTTTGAATATGGCGCGAAAATTCATATTAATGGATAATAGGTGGTTTTACGGGTTGGCAGGGGGTGGTATTAGAGGTCTTCGCATCGCTTATGAGGCGAAGGCGGTTTTTAGGAGTGGCCATCCGATATAGTCCATAGCT
>APFE030302726.1:0-17526 GCA_000404065.3 Pinus taeda
TGACTGATCAGATCGATTTGTGTGATTTTATCCTTGAGTTGATTTAATTATAGTTTGGTCCTTGTTTTCTTTCAATTCATTAGAACACTATACTACCGAGCATTACTTGGGCAAACAGCCTCGGATTGAGTTACTCTTTGAAAGAACAAAACGATCCCGGATTGACTTAATAATGTGGAATAATTGGTGGTGTGAGAGACCCTAGTTATAGCCCTACAGATGGTAGCAACATTTGATAATATGGACGAAACCCAGTCAGGATCATGAATTGGGGCAGACCATATGGGCCCAACCATATTAAATTTCTTGCCACAATCACTGCATTCTTGAGGAACAATTGGGCCACAACCAGGTGCATATCATACACAATTATTCTTGAACATACCAAGGCCATGGGTTGCAAGTATCAACTAAATTTGAAGCAATACTAAACTTGCATATATTTTACAACACATTTTTTTGAAAAATGATTTCATTACTTTGGTGTACATTGCTAAAAAAGGTTTCTAAAAACATTTGAACATTTGAAGCTTCTATGCAGTTTATTTTGTGCCTAAAAAAATTGAAGAGTTATCACCATCTTTTAAAATGGAAAGTTAAGTATACCTTGTTGACAATTTGTGCTAGAGGCTACAAATGGAATGAATCACATCCAATACATTGGTACACATAACACAATTTTAGAGGTGTGTTTTCCATTACATTTGCAGATGTACAAGCACACAAAAAAGGTTAGATATTTATGGCTATCAAAGGAAGACCCAATCAATGTTGTTAGATCAAGTTCTATACTCCTCAGAGCATTCGATCCAATCATTAAAGAAAGTTCAATGAGGTGGAAATATATATAGAAAATAGAAACTAATGTTACTAGTAAATTATTGAGGGGGGAGGGGGGGAGGGGGTCTGCTCCTTTCCAAAGTCATTGGAAGATAGAAATAGGATAAGCTCAGCTAAGTATTAGTTAGAACTATTATAATTTGTTGTACTTTCAATTTGTGATTACATTTTAAGCTGTAACTATTATAAACTGTAATTGTAATACACAAAATCTCTTTCTATAATAAACAGAGAATATTTGTGACTAAGAAATGTTCATTTGAGAAGAGGAACTAATGGAAGAAGGATAAAGTATGTGTGCATCCTCATCATAAGTGCAGAGCTCCATGTTCTTCACATACACAACTAACTGCACAATTTTATTTGGGACCCCTCTCCTTAAGTGCCTTGATCCTATCCTACAGCTGCTTCACATACTTGATGATATAGAATCAAGTATAGACCAATAAAGAAGAATCCAATATTAATATATATTACTATGATAGTTTGGGTTGAAGAATCATGTTTTTCAGTTTACTTTTACAAATTTTGTTCTTGTAGATGGGACTACTAAACCTCATTTTGAGTGGAATAACTACATTTCATAATTTCTATAATGAAAAATTGCAATTTTAAAAACCCATCGAAAATCGATCTAATTTGTAAATAAATCACAGCGAAAAGTACACAAATAATCTATTCTAGTTATTTTAAGAATTCTCTAAACTATGGAAGAGTACTTACATTAACTCCAGAAACAATGGTGGTACTTTCTAGGAGAGAACCAAGGTAGAGTGAAGAAATAAATTGTATCTAGATATGGTGGATGATAGGATCAGTTACATTTTATGAAAGTAGTCAATAAACACGCAATACCATAGTACTAAATATTGTACATGATAAGATACACATCATTTGAGGGATTTATGACCTAGTAGTTTTTCGGTGCAATTTTTTGGAAATTTTTCTAGTTTATTTCTCTATCTGGTTTGTTTTGGCCAGAATTCATGGAAATCACAAGTGTGACAAGTGAACTCTTCAGAATGGAAGTGATTCAAAGGTTTTTGAGTGTGTTGAATCCATATATGTGCAAAAAAACTAGTTTAAACAACACAAATCAAAATTTGGCTACAAATGTTTTCACAAAATTTTGACCAGAAAACTGCTAGAAACTCCAAAACTACTCCATTTATTATTGTGCAACTAAATTCCCAACGCCTCATCTACATCATAGGGGAAAATTTTTGGCCAAATTTTCTAATCATTACTACTTTTCATTGATGAAACATATTCATTGAATTGAATTAATGAAACTGACAAGTGATAGGGGCTTTGGGTGTAAGAAAAACTCCAATAAGAGAAATGGCAATATCAGTTGCTCCACTTCCTCTTAAATTAGGAATGAAAATTCCTTTTAATACCTCATTAGCTTTAGGCTTTGCATATGCCAACTCTTCAATGAAACAACCAAACATTGTAAGTACAAGAAAAGCAATGATCGCCTCCAAATTTCTCATCTACAATGTCCCAAGATATAACACAAGATAAAAGGCTTTGAACTTTGCATACTAACACTTTTAACACTACCGTATTTATTGTGCTATGCTTACAAACGCAGGTAGAAATCCACATGGAAAATTTCAAAAAATCATTGGACAAACATATAGCAGTAATAACAATATCATACTTTTTTAGTTTATAGTGAATGTCAAGGCACAATGCATTCAATATCCTAAATACAATTTAAGTTTCATCCATTACCGAAATTAATCCCCCTATTGAATATCCCAATGTTACATGGGGATGCATCCCCCAGATTGGAGAGCACACCCCCAAAATTTACCACACACTCTAGAGATGGGGGTTCCTGGAAAAACATTTCGCCACATCCCCCTTTTGGGGAAACTCCGGGCAACATTGCCCTGGTGTGAGAGAAGCATTTTACCAAAAAGGGGGTGCTTGGTGGCCCCTCCCCCAGAATAGGAATGCCCAAACCCACTCACATCAAATTTTTTGTTCAATAAAATGAAGATATGAAAAAAGTAGGAGATTGAGCTTTGAGTCTATGTTTTGCTCAAAAAAATGAAGATACGAAAAAAATAGGAGATTGAGCTTTGAGGACTCTATGACTTTAGTAATTAATAGTAATATTACATTCTTGAAGTAAGGTGAAAATTTTCAAGTGGCACTCCTTTATTTCATAGTCTACTTTACACTATTTCGAGATGTTTTAGGGTGATTCCAAACTCATTAGACATCATATCGAGAATGTAAAATTTTATATCCCATTCAGAATTTAGGAGACTAAATAGATTTCTGGATTGGAAAAATTATAGCGTTTCCACTAGATTTCACAATGATGAATTTGCATGGGATGAATTGTTATTGTTGAGATTTTATCATTATTATTTTTTTAAATTTTGGAGATGGGGACCCCTATGCTAGGGACCCTAACATCCCCTTGTCCTCCTTGAATGTCTTTAAAATTTGGGGATGCTCCCACATACCTCACTTTTAATTCCCCCCACTTCCACATCCCCCCATCATGGAAACTTGGTGGAACATAGAAATATTCATGTGCATTAGTTACACGATATATTTGTTACTACTGCAAAGAATATCAACTCACCATCCATAATGAATAAATTGGTTAAGATTCTTTGTAAGATTCTCAAGTTCGTCATTCAATGGTGATACCACTCAGTATTGCAGAATGTTGTGTTCAACAATTTAGACTATTATATTCTGCAATTCCTCTTTGGTCTTTCCATCTCCACAATCTCTATTTGTAAGCATTTGAATTACATGATGCTATATTATAGGGTTATTGGTTTCAGAAATGTAGGTAGTAGTTTTCTTGAATTATGAAACTTAAGAAAGCAAATCTTCTAAATTCTACAATATCTAGTTATAGGGATGTTCATCGCCTTGTGAGATCTTGTTCTGGATGCTACCTTGTAGGGGTTTGCTGGTCATCTTCATTGCTCAGTGCCCAATAGATGTGGGACTTTTCCTCTATTTTTCACTTCCATAATTTACTAATGCATAATAAACCTCTGACACTAGTGCACCTATTGTGCTATTTCATAAATGCAGGTAGAAAGCTACAGAAACATTTTTAAGAGTCATTAAAAGAAATATAGTAGTTATACTATCATACTTCTTTAGATTATAATGGTTTTACAAGGCATAATGCACACAATATTCTAAATACAATTCAAGTTTCAGTGACTACCCAAAATTAATCCCCTATTATACTCCAAACCCCAAGGTAGGTCATTACTTTTATTAAATTTGGGAGGAGCTCTTCAACTGAAACCCTAACGGTGGCAAGGAGGTGAAAACCTAGGGGCAACATGAAGGAAGGGAGGAAGACTGTCAACAGCCCAGTCCAGCAGGAACTAACAGCGGCCAAAGCAACAAAGGTATGACAGAAGATGTCAGGAGGGGAGAGATCCCCTCCTACCGGGATACGATGGCAAGAGATGGACAGAGTAGCCAGGAGACAGAGGAACGGAAGAACATGGGCCCGATGCTAGGAACTACTGGCAAACAGGTCGCAGAGGAAAGTGCCTGCCATGTACAGCAGAGAAACCTAGATATGTGATCCCAACAAACAAACTGGAAAATTACAAAAGCTATATGAGGGATCACACCCTTATCTGCAAGTTCGTAGGAGTCTGTCCATCAGAAAGAGACCTCACAAAGTGGATTAAAAAAAAATGGCAACCCTAAGGCCAGATCGAGCTCAAGCTCAGAGCAAAAGGCTTCTTTACGGTAATCTTCTTTAACCTGCAAGATAGAGATAAGGTATTTGAAAATTGCCCGTATTTCTATTATAACGCCAGTCTGTTCATGCGTTTCTGGGAAGAATGCTACAACCCTGACAAAGAAACCTTTCTGGCTGCGCCTATCTGGGTCCTCTTATTCGGGCTCCCCATAGACTTCTAGGACCCAAACATCTTGGAAGGGATAGGAAACTCAATAGGAAACTTTGTGAAAATAGCATAAACTACAAATAAAGGTATATACACCTCGTATGCCAGGATCTCTGTCTACATAAGCCTAGCAAACCCCATCCCTAACACAATAGAGCTTGAATATCATGAAGAAGTTTGGCAGCAGAACATAGATTATGAACACATCCCATTTAGGTGTCGTAGGTGCCATACCCACAGCCACCTGGCAAAGGAATATTCGATAACCAGGGAGGAAGAAGAAAGTAGAGGGCCCACGGAAAAAAAGAAAGAGCCATACAAGGAGGAATTCCAAGAGGTGAGAAGCAAAAGGAAAGCCAACAAGGAAACCCCCCATAAAGATAGGAAAGGAAAACAATCCATCACAGTGAATCCAAATAGCTTTGCAATACTGTAGGTAGAGGAAGATGTGGAAGATCAACCCATGGAAAATTAGGAGGATAAAGGCTCGGACTGTAGCGAGAGCTGTGAAAGAAACCTAGCTAAAAGGAAAGCCCTGAGTGAGCCACCAGAAAAAGATAAAGAACTAGACAAACAAACTAAACAAATGGAGACAGACCAAGAGACCAGTAGGGTGGACCTAAGCCAGGAAGAGGAAGTATTGAAAAACTATTGAATGAATGGAAGAACCTGGATGAGAGGTTTATTCCGGAAGAACAAAAGAGGCTATATACTAAAACCTTCCAACAATATAAAACCAAACTAGAAAAAGGCAAAGCCTCACCAAAAGAATACCAAGAGACCCAAAAGGAAAGCAGACCAGATCAGAATGGACAAAGTAAAGGGGGAAAAAAGAGGAAGAAAAAACCTTAAGGACTCCATCCAACTCATGGGAGAAATGTTAGTCAATAGAGGGAGAGTGGTCCCGCTATCGGTGGTGTTCAAAACCTATCCCAAGTTAACCAATGATTTTGACATCATGGAATATCAGAGGCTTAAATAGCAAAGGATAACAAAGACATCTGGCAGCAAGACTCCAAAAATACAAACCACAGATTATGCTACTCCAAGAAACTAAAATCCTAGGCTAGAAAATGGAGGAAATTCTCAATAAAATAAAACCGAGATACAAACAAGTAACTATAGATGCCAAAGGGAGTGTAGGGATAGCAATTCTCTGGAACCCAGCAGAAGTCCTCACCGACTAGTGGATAGGAATGCCAAGAATCCTCACAGCGAGATTCAGACTAATAGGACAAAGCGAATGGGTGCTAATCTTGGTTGTCTATGGACCCCACACTCGTGCAGACATAGACCTGTTTCTCAATCAACTAACTAAGATTCGAAGTATGCACCAGGAGAAGAGATGGATCCTGGCAGGCGACTTCAACTTAATCACTTCTCGAGAAGAGAAAAGAGGTGGAATAAGCAGATAAGACCCATAAATGGAAAGATTCAGAGAAGTAAAGACAGAATTAAGGGTGGTTGATATCCCAACCATAAACAAGAAATTCACCTGGAATAACAAAAGAGGCAGGTCCAAACAGATCGCTTCAAGATTGGACAGATTCCTCATCTCAGAGCACATAATTAGGCTGGATATCTTCTATGAAGCCTCTATCCTACCCTCAATAGGGTCAGACCACTGACCAATAAAGCTTGAAATAGCTTTAAATGATCAGAACAAAAAGAGACCCTTCTGGTTTGAGTCCTTTTGGCTTCGTGCCCCTGACTTCCTAGACGAAGTAAGATGCTGGTGGCAGGACAACAAAAGTGGTAAGGAGGGCCGCAGTAAAATGCACTCATTTCAGCTAAGACTCAAAGAAATCAAGAGCAAAATCAAGAAGTGGAACAGGGAAGAATTCGGCAATATCCAACAGGAGCAAGGCAAACTCCAGTCCAGATTGGAAAGAATCCAGCGGAAAATCATCTCGGACGGATGAAGTCAAGATCTGGTTGAGGAGGAAGGCAGAGTAATCACTCAATTGGAGGAAAGACGAAAACAGGAGGAAATCCTGTGGAAGCAAAAATCCTGGATCCAATGGCTAAAAGAGGGAGACAAAAACTCCAAATTCTTCCATAAAGCTATGCTGAACCATTGCCAACACAACATAATCTTCTCCTTGAAAGACAAGGAGGGAAATAAAGTGACTCAGCAGGATGAAATAGAACAACTCTTGGTGGAGCACTTCACAGGCATTCTCTCTAAACCAAATTTCAACCGATTTGAGGACATAGACAAAATCTGCCACCATATTCCTAAGAAAGTCTATAGAGATCAAAACCTGGCCCTTCTCACGGTAACCACCAAGGAGGAACTTGAAGAGACAATCAACAAAATGTCAAAAAATAAGGCCCCGGGCCCCGACGGCTTCACCATTGAATTTTATCAGGCGACTTGGAGCTTCATGGGGAATGATCTGCTAGACCTTGTGGAGGAATCCAGGTGCTCCAAGTGCATGTACCAGGGCTCGAACACCACCTTCCTAGCTCTAATCCCGCAGAATGGCTACTCGGATGAACCGCAGGGTTTCAGGCCCATTTCCCTATGTAATGTTGTCTACAAAATCCTTGCAACTATCATGGTAAACAGGCTCAAGCCAATCCTGTCAGATCTCATTGCCTTGGAGCAATCTGGCTTTGTCAAAGGACGACAGATCACCAATGGCATCATAGTGGCCTAGGAAGTGATCCACTCCTTGAAAAGCTCCCGTGCCCCAGGCATGCTTATCAAACTTGACCTGGCCAAGGTGTTTGATCGACTTAGCTCAAAATATCTTGCAGGCATCCTTAAAGCGTATGGATTTGACCAAAGATGGATAAATTGGATCCTATCTATGGTTGGCACTCTAGTCATGTCAATTCTGTTAAACGACACCCGCTCTGAAGCCTTCACTCCCTTCCGTGGGCTAAGGCAGGGAGACCCCCTGTCTCCCTTCCTCTTCATCCTAGCCGCAGAAGGCCTAGGCAGATTGGTAAACGCTCAAGTCTCCAGGGAGCAGATAAAAGGCCTCCGAATCTGCGGGGATGACATCCCGGTCTTGAACCAGCAATTCATAGACAATGTGATGCTATATGGACATGCCACTTTGAAGGAGACCCAAAGAATTATCAAATCCTTATCCCAATTCAGGAAAGCCTTTGGAATGGAGATTAACAAGGATAAATTCAATGTGTTTTTCTTTAACACCTCGCTGGCTTCCCAAAGATTCCTGGCACACACTCTAGGCTTCAACAGGGGAACCTTCCCATCAAAATACCTAGGTATTATGCTGCATGAGCATCAATTCCGGTCGGCCAACTGGGAACTACTAATAAAAAAAATCCGAAATAAAATGGAGAACTGGACCCATCGCTCGTAGAATGCCCCAAGTCGGATAATCCTCTTGAAAGCAGTTTTGCAGGCCCTCCCTAACTACCATCTCTTGTGCCAAGCTATCCCTAAGACTACAAGCCAAAAGTGGGTTACCCTGTTCAAAAAATTCCTCTGGTAGGGGACCAGCAAAAAAAGAAAGTGGGCCCTAATCTCAAGGGAGTGGCTTAGCCGGCTCTCAAAATATGGCGGTTTAGGGCTTCATGACCCCTTTGTCCTCAACCAAGTCATGGGCGCGAAGCTCTGGTGGAGGTGGCTTCAAGGTGGCCCTGACCTGTGGAAGGTGCTATGGGAAAGAGAATATGATGCAGCAGGGAAACCGAAGAAAGACTGAGAAGGATGACAGAGAGCAGAGGCTCTGCAATCTGGAACCTGGCGAGAGGCAACAAAGACCTGATAAGGGATCACAGTTTTTTGAAATTCGAGCAAGGGACAAAGCCAGATTCTGGGAGGAATCTTAGCAACAACGCGAACGCCTCATACAAAAAGACAACCTCCATGCCATCCTTGCCTTCTCATCCCAGAATGGGGCATCAACTATTGGCAATTTATGGAAGCCAGATGAGGAAGGATACTGGCACAATTGGAAACAAAAAGAGGACTAGGAAGGAGCACCAGAAACTGACAAATGGCAAGAATACTATACAGAGATGGCATCTCGGAAAATAGCAAGGAAAATAGGGTCTGACATTCTCAAATGGGGTAAACAAATTCAAGGAAATTTCATAATAGCAGAAGCCTACTACTAGAAAATCAATCAAAGTCATCAACCAGAAACAAATCAATGGAAAAACCTTTGGAAAACCAAGCACTAGCCTAAAGTCTCTTTTTTCATTTGGACCATACTTCATGGTAGAGAGTTTACCTAGGACCAGATTCTGAGGAAGGGAAGCCAAGGCCCATCCCGCTATGCCCTCTGCATCTCCCAAGAGGAAACCATGGAACATTTGATGAACCGATGCTCCGTTAGCATCTCCCTGTGGGAAAGCCACCACAAATTGTTTGAGCACCATCACAGAAACCATCAAAACATCGTAAGCACCATAGCCAATTGGCCGAGAAATCCTTACCAGAATGCAGTGGTGAATCATGCTTGGCTCCTTTCCGCTGGGTTCCTGCTCTGGAATATCTGGAAAGCACGGAATGGGGCAATTTTCAAGGTAGAAACCCGAAACCCCATAGAAATCTGGGAACAAACCATTAGAAACATTCAGGAAACAATCCTAACGGAAAGTTGGAAGGACGAAGACTAGCAGGCATTGACAACAGAGGAGGCAATCCTGAAAAGACTAGAGGTCAGCCAAAGTATGGTAAATGGGGGTGTTTCATGAAAAGAGCAGACCAAAGAAGTGGCCGAAAGCAACCAGTACTGACACCCCCCACAGGGATTCATAAAGATAAACTTCGATAGCACTGCAAAACACAACCCAGAAGAGGTTGGCATTGAGGGAGTCTTTAGAGACGCTGGGAGCAACACTCTAAGAACCTTTGAGATGGACTATGGGGAAACCTCAAATAATGAAGCTAAGAAGCACGCCCTGAAATAGGGCCTGGAAATTGCTCTATGGGTCAATTTCAAGCGTCTCCAAATCGAGGGTGACTTAAAGTTGGTGATTGACATGGTTAGGAAGCTCCAACAGCAACAACCAGTGGAAAAAATCAGCAAAAGCTGGAGAACCGCTTGGCTCATCGGCGAAATTGGGAAACTCCTAACCAGAATAGACTATCTCCTTCCGACTCACACCAGGCATGCAGCTAACAAGCTAGAGGATTGGCTTGCAAATTGGGGCTATTGGAATCGGGGCAAAGAAATCGACAGTGAAGGTCTGCCTCATCTACACTTGGAGGAGAAATCTTGACTTCAACAATTGCTTGACGTCGATAAAGGTGGTAAAGGCACGATAGAGATGAACGGTTAGGATCAGGCGGCATGCAGCAGAGGTGGAGAAGATCTGCAATAGCTGGGAATGGATAGCACATCTGTGGGAACAAGCAGAAGAGAAAGGCATGAACAAATTGGGCAGGTGATGGGGCAAGGCAGGTCTGGTCGAAGGGACAGAGAAGACGTGCGAACTGAGACAGCATTAAGGAAGGATATGGAGCCATCTCTGGAACTCAGGATAATGGACAGAGAAAGGACGACAAGTTGCATCAGGAGTATAGGAAGGCTACGACAAGAGTAGCCGGGAGGATATTGGAATAATGGCGTATAAAGCGGGTAGGTCAAGTGACACCACTTCCCGAGATAGGGAGGCCAGAATGCCTAACAGAAAATTAAACAGCTAAGTGGAGGCCCGATTGATAGGACAACGAGTTAATAAGCTTGAGGAAATAGATGGAAGGCTCATTTAGTTTGGTACGAACGATGAAAAAGAGCAGAAAGACGCCTACTCGACTCTGCGACCAGCCCTCCTCCTTGGCTCCAGCAAGAAAAGGTGGTATGTTTCCTATTGTCTTCATCCTTCAGACATTATGCTCGCTTGTTTCTCTGTTCTCTTTGCCTAGCCAGAAATGCTCTGCCCTTGCGCACAGAATCCCAGTTGCAGAGATGAAAATGGCCCTCCGGGTACTCTTTTGTTTCTCCTATCCTCCTCTTGTGATGGGAAAGATTTTCTTCATGCTAGTTCTGTGCCCTGTTCTGAGAGTCAGGCTGCATGGGGGACTTTGACGGGTCTTGCCGCACTCCAAGAGGGTCCTCGCACCCCTGGTCTTATCTTCTCCCTAGTCTTCTTCTGTGCTCTCTACCACGATTGCTATTCTTTTATGCTGGCTAAGCCCGATAGGTTTCGCCACTTCGCCGAGTGGGGGTTTCTCTGGGCTTCTATGAGAAGGTGGTGGGTCTTTAGCCGCCGCGCCAGGAATGGTGTTGCTATAAGGACTCGGGCATTCATCCATGCTGAGCATGCCACTCCAAATGAACAAGCCTCAATTGTGCTCTATTTCTCTCGCACTGACTTATGTTTTTCTGCTGTGACAGGTCGAAAAGCTTCCTCAATTTCCAAGCCCCAGGTCCGTGGTAAGATGGCTCCAAGGAAGATCAATTTTGCTAAGAAAAGGGAAGATGGTACCAGTAGCCATTTGAACAAAAGGGGCAGGAAGGCCGACTCTGAAAAGTTCCTTCACCTGATAGATGGATACATGACTGGCATATCTCCTGAGGTCCGTTCTCTAATCCATGGGTGGGAGCATGAGCTGCGGGAAATCAGCGCAAACCAAGAGATCCCCCGCGAGGACTGGGAAGTGATCACGGACCTAGGCACCTTAAGAGGCAAGAACACGCTGTTCAATAAAACGCTCAAATTCTACTGGATCATGAAACACGTGGTTGGCCGGGCTATGGAGGTAAACCAGGCTATTCGAGAAGAGGAGGATGAAGAGCGCAAATAGGCAGAGGAGCTCGTCAAACGCCAACTGACGGAAAAATCGGCCAACATAAAGAAAATTCTCCTGAAAGAGATTGCGGCTATCCAAGTCCAGGCAGCTAGGAACCATCTGCTGGTAAAGGACATGGAACAATTGGTGCTGGAACTCAAATGGGCCATAGAGCAGAAGATCCTGAAGCCGGGCGCTAGTGCCCCTAAGCCCGCCCCGGTTAACTTGTTGGATGAAGATTAGCTGCGTTGTGTCTTATTTTGTTTATTTTGTTGATGAATCCGAGCAGGATCCGGGTGTCAAGTTTTGTTAATGTTGTTAGCCTAGATTTTAATAGGTGAAACAATGGTTATGACAGGAAGAAGGAACATAACATTTTTAAATTTTGGTCAGGTTTTAAGGCCGAAAGGTGGTGGTTTGGTTTCCTATGGGTAGACCTGCCACCTGAACTCTAGTATGCTATAATTTTGTTGTTATCCAGAATGAAGAATGCCTAACTTTACAAAAAAAATAAATTAATCCCCTATTGGATGAGTATATACATTGGCAACAAGATCACAACTGTGAGGAATTTCAATTTGCCTTCTATAGTGAATGAATTGGTTAAGCTTATTTCCAAGATTCTCGAGGCCATCACTGATTGGAAATTCAAATCCCCATTGAAGGGTGTTTTATTCTACAATTTAGAATGTTGCATTCTATGATGCCTGTCTATGGATTCTGGTTATGCAACTCCCTAATGCAAGTCATTGTATTCTACAATTCAGGGTGCTATGCTTGTGAGCATTTGAATTGCACAATGCTAGGTTATAGGCTTGTTTCAGAAAGATAGGTTTAGTAGTTCTTCCATCTCCTGCAACTTTACAATGTAAAATTTCTAAATTCCACAATATTGGGTGGCATGTTTTGCAGTTCTCCCATCTTAAACAACTTTAGAATTAAAATTTTCTACAATCCACAATATTTGGTTATGGCCATGTTCCTATTGCTTATGTGATTTATTTATGCAACTACAAATTCTTGATGTTGATGCTACGTTGTAGGTGTTTTTCTATATTCTTCATACTAATTCCATATAGCCAACTTCGTACATTTCCTGGTGTCATTGCAAAAGTATTCAATTTCCATGATACAAAAATCCATGTGCGCATCAAGTTTTATTGTCATGAAACAAAAGGATGCATTGTAACTGTTAGTGTAAGTATCTGCATGCTTCCATTAGGGATCAAATTTTATCTTTGCATTTTCATTTTATGGGGCTCATACTCAAAATTCTTACATCATTTCATTAGGTCATGTCAAACTAATCCACTAATGGTTGTCTTCTCTTCAGAAAATCTAATTTCTCCCTCATATAGTATACTTGTTGACTCTTCTTCAGATTGCCTTCAGTTATGGTTTCATGGTCAATTTGCAATCATGCTTTCATTAGGTCATAGGGCATATTTCATTAGGTCTTAGGTTTTCATTTCCAAGGTCAAGAGAATGATTTAAAAGTGTAAATAAAGGGCAACAAGGGTATAAGGATGATCAATAAGTCAAGTATGATGGCTAGTAAGTCATAGCCACTATATATTATCTTTTAAACTAATGTAATTTTCCCCTCAAAAACATGTTTTTGAGGTGAAAACAAAGTATTTTGAGTTAATTTGTATTTCTTATGTAATTTTAAGTTACTTTATGTAATAAATGATTCCGGTTGCACCAAAGAATCTCTCCTTGCTGCAAGACAAGTAAACACTACAAAAATTAGTTCAGGTTGAGCATTATCCACCTAAAAAGAAACAAAGAAGGAAAGGCATTAAAAAATGAGTTTTGAAAAAGATCAAGAAACGTTAGAAAGTGGGGTTTTCAAGTGAAAAATCAAAATTTACTCCTATATAAGGTCTCACATTTCATTTTCAAGTTCATCATTCTCATTTGGCAAGAAAGGAGTCAAAAAGTGAGGAAAAGAGGAAAGGTTGAGTGAGTTTTGGGCAAAGGAAAAGTGGCACTGTACTTTTGGAGGTTGGCGTTGCACGTTTGGAGCAGTGGTGAAGTGGCGTTGTGCTTCTATAGTCTAGCGCTACGCGTTTTAGGTAGGAGAGTTGTTGTTGTGCTTTGAGAGGTTGGAGTTGCGTGTCTAGGCTCGGTGCTTCCCATTTGGAGGTTTCCATAGTGCAATGTTAGACTGCGCTGTGCGTTGAGAGGTGGCATTATGCATTTGTGAGTTGGCGGTGCGCATTGAGCAGAAGGACCAAAAGGGCCTCAAATTTCATTAAAAAATTCCTAAGGTGCCCTCTCTCACTTCATACAAGTAAGTTTTCCTCCCATACTACATTTTTGGTTTGTAATCAAACTTTTAAACATAATTCCCTATGGCAAATGTGAAACCCTAAATTATCACTTGGTTATGCCTAAACCCTAAATCCCAATTATTATGTCTATCACCTATCACTAAAAATCTAAACTCTTTCCCTATATCATTCCATAACATCCACATCTCTTTATCCCTCTTCCCAAACAACAATATCTCAAACAAACCAAACCCTACCTCTGATTTGTATGACTCATACACTCCCCTTAATTTTCTAAGCTCACCAAACACCTCACAAGGTTGTCTCCCATTCGCTTATTCCTAATCTCTCTTGCTCACTTCCTTAATCCCTTTTCTAGGAGTGCACAACCTCAAAATTTGCAAACATGGATAGAGAAGACAGAGACTGTGAAGAGGAGGAAAACATTGGCGGTGACAGTTCAACAGATATATCTAGGCATCAGAGAAAACCACAGAAGGGAGGAAGAATTATCAAGGAAGAGCCATCAAACCTCAAAGAATTGCAGGCCTCTCAGTTGGTTGTCACTTGTTTCAGACATCTTGGTTGCTATGAGTTCTGTGAGCAGGTAGAGAGAGTTCAACACCACCCTGAGCTCATCAAGATTTTTGTAGCCAATCTTCAAGACAAAAAGGTGACTCTTGCTGTAGTGACATTCACAGTCTCACCCTCCATCATTTCAGATGCAACCAGGATTCCAAATGTAGGGGAGAAGTGGTACAAGGCAAAGGACCTGGATGAACACTATTATGAGCCTTATATCAAACCTAGGTACAAAAACAAGGCAAAAAGGCTTTTTCCTTTCAGATTCCTTGAAGACAAGTATTCTCCCATGATGAAAATCATCATGAAATATTTCACTTGTGAGGGCAGATTTTCCAGACTGTACACCTATCACATTAGGCTTCTTATGCAGTTTACTAGGGTTAGGATGTTAAGCCTCCCTTATTTCTTATTCAGGAATATTGAGAAGATGGCCTATTTTGTGTAGAAAAAGCCATAACCTCAGTAAATGAGAAGTCTCTATCATTATTCCCTGATCAAGATGATTGTGCCTCATCATCTTAGCCTCCTCAACATATCTTGGGAGACATTTATTGCTCATTACATCTTTAGGGGTCCTCAAATTCCTCCACCAATGTCTCAAGAATCAAGGGGAGCTTCTAGCAATGCTTAGGTGAAAATAGATGAGGAGGCCAAAGAGACTGGATCTACTGAGGTGCTCGAGACTTACATGAAATATCATAGGGGCATAAGGAGATTGTTTACATCTGATAGACAAGTGTTTGCTTCACAATATGTGGAAGGGACCTTACTTTCTTCATCAACCCATAGGAAAATGCTTGCTCCACAGGATGTGGAAGGGACTTTTCCTTCTTCATCAACATAACAGGTACAAGTGCAATAGTTGCACAAAGGGAAAGAAAAGATGTTGGAGGAAAGTTTTGATGATGAGGAGAAAGAGAGAGACTTTGATTTGACAGAGCATGATGAGCCGAAGTAGCATTATACTCATCATGGCATGGAAACAATTGACTTAGAGGCTCAAGATGAAGAAAAAATCAAGGACATCATCATACAGGAAAACGAGGCTCAATTCCAAGCATTGATGGAAAATTTGGAGAGGGCCAAGTATGTCATCACATATTTGGAACAAGAGAACAAGCAGTTGAGTGACAAGTAGGTCCTCATGGAGCTGGAACTTCTCAAGGTAAAATGACAAGGTGACAAGGAAATTGAGTATGATAGAGATACTTGGCTTGAGAGAGTCAATTTGCACCTAGAGAAGCTTTTTTAGAAGGCCAATAGGCACAACTAGATGATCAGACACATGGCCTACCATTATAGGACCCGAAACAAAATTTGCAACATGAGAATCAAAAAGATGAAAGCTAGGCAGGGGTGGGCTCAAAAGGGCAAAAAAGAGGAGGATAGGCTTAGGTTTCTGGCTGAAGCTTCCTTGGCTCATAAATATGCTTGATGTTGGTGTTTCTCACCAATTTTGGTTAGGTTTGGAGAAGATTTTGTTTCTTGCAAATTTTGGAAATTGCACACACTGAAAATCTACCTCAACGCACAACACCACCGGCATTGCACTTTTCCTAGGGGCACCCAATGCACAAATGGCTTGCATTTTTTTATTTAGAGTGATGAGTACATGCACCCTATGGATTTGCTAAGTTTTGGGGGTAGAACTGGTCCACCAAGAGGTCAAAAAACACACTAAAATTGACCTTTCTACCACTTTTTGGACACATAGAAGAAGTCTTGGGAGACTCAAATTTTGAGGGGTGAAATGGGATTCAAATGAATAAATTATAGGTGTTTTGGAAATTATACTTGAATATCTTTCCAATGAGTTATCATGAGCTCAATTTGGATTCTGGGAAGGCCTCCAAACGAGACCTGAAAGGGGCGGTGGCGCTGAACTTTTCCTAGGGGCACCCAATGAACAAATGGCTTGCATTTTTGGATTCAAAGCAATGAGTACATGCACCCTATGGATTTTCTAAGTTTTTGTGGCAGAACTGGTCCACCAAAAGGTCAAATAACACCCTAAAAATGACCTTTTTGCCACCTTTTGGACACACAGAAGAAGTCTTGAGAGAATCAACTTTTGAGGGGTCAAATGAGCTTGAAATGAAGATATCCCAGGTGTTTTGGAAAGTATACTCGAATATATTTCCAATGAGATATCCTAAGATCAATTTGGATTTTGGGAAGGCCTCCAAACGGGACCTAAAAGGGGTGGTACGCGTTGGGCCAGTGATGCTGCGTGTAGGGCAAATTTGAACAGGATGGCTATTTTTCCATTTTTTTACTGTGTTCATGGATTTTCTCTCATGGAGGTTGCTTTATTATGGTAAATGATGACTTGGCTTGTAAATATTATGGATAATTAGTAGTAGAGGATAGATTCATTACATTAAAAGTCGATTTGAGCTCAAATGAATCAGTTTTTCACTTTTAGAGGCAAGTTGTTAAGATGCCTATATTCTTGTTTCTTTTTCAGTGTTGGTTAGATTAGCTCCACATCTTAGGGATTTGATCCTTGAGGATGGGAGGAGGTTGAAACAAATCCTATATCTTCTTCTTGTTTCTCATTGTAAAGGGTTGGACTCCGCTGGATGCTTATGCCTTGATTGTACATCATTTTGTGGCAGTTTAGTAGGAGATTAATAAAAATTGCAGCTATTTCTTTGGGATCCATGTGGTATGGAGTTTATTCAGATTATTCTCTTGTGATCATATGTTAATATGTTTTGTATACTTCATTACTCATTTCATTTCTTCTAAGTGAATGTTTTCAAGTTGATAGACATAATTCATTACATCACTTCTTTGCTTTGGGGAAATACTCACCATTATATGTTTTCTACAGTTTAGGAAGGATCCATGGCAATCACATGCTCTTCCTAGCTTCTCACCAGTCTAAAAACATCTCACCCATCAAGCCCTATAGTGCTAAGCCTTATGCCTACCTTGTCCCATTGAACACCCTCCAATTTTGACCTAGTTGCCTAGCCCTAAACTGTCCAACTCCTCCTGATCTAGCAAAACCCCTTCAAAAATCCAATCAAAACTTCGTGCTACTATACCTAGCCTAAAATCCTTTTCCTAATCTAGTCATCTTGGATGAGATCATGATAGAGAGAGCCCTCTCCTGGCCTAGTAGGGCTAGCTACTTGGCTAAGCGTGGTTTGTGGTTACCTTGGAATTTCCTTCCTTT